>BPLR01021653.1:0-61648 GCA_021605095.1 Caerostris extrusa | reverse complement strand
GTTACGTATTGCTCTTCAGTTCAAATTTGAACTCCTCAGATGAGTGGTTCTTTTTTACAGCATTTTGAAAGTGGGACTTTAATTATAATCACCTCTATATTATAACACATGTAAATGTAATGCATTTTACTAGTAATTTTTTTTGAAATTTTAACTTTCAATTTAATAAAGATTAGGTGAATTTTTAAGATCTATTTTATTTCAATGGCTATAAAAACATATGTGCATCATTTAAATATTTTTAAAGTTACATATTAACCATTTTGCTTGTTGTTTCCTGTCATTTAAGATGATACTTGTCATCTAATAATAAAATGATAAAAAAAATCATATGATTATTAAGGCGCCATTGGATTCGATTTAACTGGGGACAAAATAATTAAATATGAGAATTTCAAGGAAAGGCAGGAACTTGAAAAAAAAAAAGAAAATAATTCTTTTATTATAGTAATTAATTATTTTGACGAAAAAAATGACTTCCAAGGCATTCAACAAATGTGGCTCTATTAGTAAATCCCATCCGTCATAGCAAATTGGATGGAAAATCGGCGTGAACTTTTTTGGATGCCGTACCGTTTCCTTCTTCAAGTATTTTCAGTTCAAATTTGAACTCATTGTAGACGTGAGTGGGTTCTTTTCTTTTACAGCATTTTGAAAGTGGGACTTAATTATAATCACCTGTATATATTCTTCACATATCTGTTTATAAAAGATTGAATGCGTGTATCCAAATAGAAAATGATTGAAGACCCACAATACCACACAGGAGCACCCTTGAGAGGAAAGAAATTCTTAGAAAACACTTGACTAGGTAACATATTAAACTTATTAAAGATCTGCAAGCTCACATTCCATATTATATGCAAGACAAACTAGTTTCAAAATATTAAAATATTAAATGGTGTAGAATAATTTTCGCTGTAGTCTCCAAGATTTTTGAATGTAAATAAAAAACGCGCAACATGTATTGTGGCAGGCATTTTATATCATTTGTGGAGTGGAGTTTCATACCTGTTGCACTTGAGCCCAAACAAATCAACAACCGTACGTGTTGATTGTGGATGACGCAGGAATTTTGTATAATATTGTTTCACGTGCTCGAGGGAGAAAGATCTGGTGATCTCGCCGGCCAGCAACGTGTCGACACTCTGAAGAGATCGTTGAGTGACAGCAGCGGCATGCTGAAGATGAAAAAGTTATTCTGTTGGAAAACGTTTCTGATATGATAGAAAAAGCCATTTCTTTTACCATTTTTTTTCCCATTCATTAATAGTGTTTTTAAGAAATCGTGCTATACAAAAGCTATCTATGACCTATTTTCCACAAACAAATATTTCTTCCTCATTTCACCAATGCTTCATCTTAATTACACATTTAAGTACAAAATTTGCTTTAGAATTTTAGAATTACGAGTAAAACGACCATTGGTTTGGTGTTTTAAAGCTTCAGCACTTATTTTATGCTTGACAGTTACATATTTTAAAAATATTTTAAGTTTTAATTTATGTAATTTATGATAAACATTATTATTACATTTTTGCAAATCAATATATTTTATTCAATTGAAAGTCAATACTATTGCAATAAAGATTATTTGAATCAGAAAATTTCTTTTTATTTTCAGATTGTGTCGTGAAAAGACAAACCCTTCATTTCGGTAAAGATTTAATTTAAATTTCAAAATTGATTCACAGGGTTTTTATTAATTGGATTTTCCTCAGACATTTTCATTCAAACTCACCAGGGATTAATAAGCCCTAAGCTCAGCCAGCATTTGAGCCTGTATCTTATGGAAAACCAAAAACTTACAGATTATGAATCTCTCAATTCACATGAAAATTCAAGATCCAAACCAATAAAGATGGGCTTGATAAAAAGAATATTTCTTACACTGAAGAATACCTTTAATCAGAAATTTTTCAAAAGATTGATTGACAGCATCATTAGTTACTTTCTATGAGAACATTTTTTTAATCGAGCATTTTCAATTCTACTCTGAGATCTCGCTGGCATTTAAACCAACCCTGCTTTCTTATGGAAAAATGAACACCGCCCTCTCAATTCGCATGAAAAAAGAACCCAACAGATCAAACCACAAAAGAAATCGGCCCTGATAAAAAGACTATCGCAGAGAGAGAGAGAGAGAGAGAGAGAGAGAGAGAGAGAGAGAGAGAAAGAAATTTTATCTCCATCCTGAGAATTGAAATCTTTTTACAGAGATCCAGGTTGTAACATTGTTTACGATGCATCGTTCGGCGGTTCTATCACTTTAAGGATTGGAAGAAATGACAAGCCAAGATATTCATCTCAACGCATTTATCATTTATTTTCGAGGAAATAATCCCACACAAAGGTATGTAAGTCCTTCCTTATGTTTCATTACCTGAACTCATATATTCCGGGCTGATGTTTTTCCTCTTTTTATTCTTTTTTCATAAAAGGGGGTCGGAAGAGGTCTTTTATTGCATTCTCCAGTGTCGGAATTTGGGTCCAGATAAGGAGATGGATCTTCTGTAAGAGAGCTCTGAAAATTAACTCTTCTTCTTGTTAGAGATATTGACGTGGTGTGTATTATTTTCGTTCTACTAGAAGGATGGTGGTATAATAATAATAATATTTTTTTTTTTTCTCCCTGTTGCTTGCGTGCGGAGAGATTGAAATTCAGTTTTCTTTTGTTAAAGAAATTAATAAGAATTTATTTTTCTTCTATCCTTTTGATATTACTTATATATTTTTTTACTAGCATTAGTTCAATTCCTACTATTAGTTCACACTCTGCCTATATATATCTTGTTCAAATTTCAATCGTTCATAAAATATTTTTATTCATCCACTCAAATTAATATACATTTTTTTTAACTTGTAGTGGATGGTACTGGATGTGAATACAGTTTTTTTAAATATTATTTCATTCATTAAATTTAATTAATTAATTAAATTTTTTTAGATTTAAGATTTAAGTAGTATATATCTACCAATAGATGGTGCTAGATGTCAGAGGAAAATTTCAACTTTATTTCTAAAGGACTTTTCTGAATAGAGTGAAAAAAAAATTTTTCAATAGAGTGAAAAAAGTAGGAATTGACTTAATTTTTTTTTTTATATATTACTTGTTATTTTCAGATTGTGCCTTAAAAGATAAATCCTTCATTTCTCGGTAAAGATTTAATTAAATTTCAAAAAATTGTTTCACAGTACTTTTATTAATAGCTTTTCCAGCTAACATTTTTCATTCAAGCTCCCTTTATTACTGTCTCTAAGCTCAGTTGGCAGTTAAGTTTATCTTATATGGAAAAACAAAAACTTGCAGATTATGCATCTCTCAATTCATATAAAAGAAAAACTCCATGATCCAAACCAATAAAGATATGGGCTTGATAAGAAGAATATTTCATTCCAGTGAAGAATATTTTAATCAGAAATTTTTCAAAAGATTGATTTACAGCGCTTTCATTAGTTACTTTGCATGAGAAAATTTTTTTTGATCGAGCATTTTCAATTCTACTCTAAGATCCGCTGGCATTTAAAACCAACCCTGCTTTCTTATGGAAAAACCGAACAATGTCTCTCTCAATTCGCATGAAAAAAAAAAAGAAACCATGATCAAAACCAATAAAGAAATAGGCCCGGATAAAAAAGACTGCAGAGAGAGAGAGATAGAAAAAGAAATTCTTATCTCCATCCCGGGAGAATTGCAAATCTTTTACAGAGATCCAGGTTGTCATTGTTTACGAAGCATCGTTCGGCGGTTCTATCACTTTAAGGATTAAAGAAATGACAAAAACCAAGATATTCATCTCAACGCATTTCTATTTATTTTCGAGGAAATAATCCCACAAAAGGTATAAGTCCCCTCTTATGTTTCATTATTCCGAACTCATATATTCCGGGCCGATGTTTTCCCTTTTTTATTCTTTTTTTCATAAAAGGGGTGGGGGGGGGTCGAAAAGGATGCTTTTATTGCATTCTCCAGTACCTGGAATTTTGGGTCCAGATATGGAGATGGATCTTTTGTAAGAGAGCTTCGGAAAATTAACTCCTTCTTCTTGTTAGAGATATTGACGTGGTGTATTATTTTCGTTCTACTAGAAGGATGTTGTTTAATAATAATATTATTATTTTTTTCGCTGTTCCTTGGGTGAGGAGAGATTGTAAAATTCAGTTTTCTTTTTGTTAAAGAAATTAAATAGAATTTATTTTTCCTCCATTCTTTTAATATTACTTATTTTTTTTTACTAGCATTTGTTCAATTCCTACTATTCGTTCACACTCTCCCTATATGTATCTTGTTAAAATTTTCAATCGTTCATAAAATGCTTTTATTCATCCACTCAAGTTCAAATACATTTTTTGAAACTTGTAGTGGATGACACTTGACGTTAGTACGGTTTTTTTCAAATATTAATTCATTAATTAAATTTAATTAATTAATTATAGTTTTATTTATATTTAAGTTGCATATATCTACCAAGAGATGGCGCCAAATGCAAAAGGAAAATTTCAACTGTATTTGTAAAGGACTTTTCTGCAATATTTTGAAAAAAAGTAGGAATTGACTTAATTTTTTTTTATTTTATTTCTTTCAAATTGTGTCGTGAGAAGAAAAATCCTTCATTTTGGTAAAGATTTAATTAAATTTTAAAAAAATTGTTTCACAGTGTTTTTATTAGTTGATTTTCATTTAAGCTCCCTTTTATTACTGTCTCTAAGCTCAGTTGGCATTTCAATTTATCTTATGGAAAACCAAAATCTTGCAGATTATGCATCTCTCAGTTCATATAAAAAACACCAAGATCCAAACCAATAAAGATATGGGCTTGATAAAAAAGGATATTTCATTCCAGTGAAGAATATTTTAATCATAAATTTTTCAAAAGTTTGATTGACAGCGCTTTCATTAGTTACTTTCTATGAGAACATTTTTTTTTTTAATCGAGCATTTTCAATTCTACTCTAAGATCCGCTGGCATTTAAAACCAACCCTGCTTTCTTATGGAAAAACCGAACACTGCCTCTCAATTCATGAAAAAAAAAAAAAGAACCCCTGATCAAAACCAATAAAGAAATCGGCCCTGATAAAAGACTGCAGAGAGAGAGAGAGAGAGAAAAGAAATTATCTCCTTCCCGGGAGAATTGCAAATCTTTTACAGAGATCCAGGTTGTCACATTGTTTACGATGCATCGTTCGGCGGTTCTATCACTTTTAAGGATTAAAGAAATGACAAGCCAAGATATTCATCTCAACGCATTTCTATTTATTTTCGAGGAAGTAAAACCCACAAAAGGTATAAGTCTCTTCTTATGTTTCATTATTCCGAACTCATATATTCCGGACCGATGTTTTTCCTCTTTTTTATTCTTTTTTCATAAAAGGGGGGTCGGAAGAGGTCTTTTTATTGCATTCTCCAGTGCCTGGAATTTTTGGTCCAGATATGGTGATGGATCTTTTGTAAGAGAGCTTTTGGAAAATTAACTCCTTCTTCTTGTTAGAGATATTGACGTGGTGTGTATTATTTTCGTTCTACTAGAAGGATGTCGTTTAATAATATTATTTTTTGCCCGCTGTTGCTCTGGTGCATAGAGATCTTAAAATTCAGTTTTCTTTTGTTAAAGAAATTAAATAGAATTTATTTTTCATATATCCTTTTAATATCACTTATATTTTTACTAGCATTTGTATTTTAAGCCTCTTACCCATAAAAACGACATATTAAGAATCTTATACAAAACAAGTAATATAATTTTTTTTTTTTTAATGTCAATTCCTACTTTTTTTTTTTTTCACTATATTGCAGAAAAGTCCTATACAAATAAAGTTTAAATTTTCCTCTTACATCTGACGCCATCTATTATTAGATATATGCAACTTAATTCTAAAAAAAATTAACATTAATTAATTAATTAAATTTAATGAACGAATTAATATTTGAAAAAACTGTATCAACATCAAATGTCATCCACTACAGATTAAAAAAATGTATATTAATTTGAGTGGATGAATAAAAAGTATTTTATGAACGATTGAAAATTTAAACAAGATATATATATGGCGAGTGTGAGCTAATAGTAGGAATTTAAAAAAACCCACCCTGAGGTAGATTAACGCTACTTCCTGCTGGTTGATGTCCACTAGGCGTCTTTTTTCTCATTTCCATATCAATGAGGAACGAAATTAGCATTTATTTTCTCGACAGAAGTAAAAAATTATATGGGTTAAAATATCATCCAGTATTCAAAGTTTTAGGTTTGAAATAAACTTCGAGTTTTGAGGTGCAATTTTTTTTTTTTTTTTTTTTTGCAGTTATTTCAAAATTTTATGGTGATATAAATCACTGGCTAACATTTGGAGCGTCAAAAATGCTGTATGTATCTAGAACTTTTGAATTATTTGCCATGTGAACTGTATACCACTCCACTTATCTGCAACCGAACTTCGGTATAAGAATTTTTCTCCCTGAACTTTAGAACCTTCTCGTTGGTAGTCAACCGTGGTAGATTCGGGTTTTTTGTTGTTTGTATTTCTGATATTAATTTGTGCGTCATATCGCCATTATAAGTGTAATTGAATTAACTCTCTACATCCAGTCGCTTTGGATATCTCATTCCTCCAGTTAGTTCAACTAGAAAGGTAAGAGAAATTTTATACGAAATTTTTCTAGTTTGGCGGATTGTTTTGGTGAGGTAAAAGTAGTTATTCCACCTCTGTGGTACTTGTGTTCCACTATTTATCACAAGAATTGCCCATCGGGTGCTAAGGATGATGGGGATATTGCCTTCTGGGAGGACTTTTACGGGTGACTACCCCACATTGCATATGGGGGCAAAGCGAAAATATCTCACCAGGCAATTTGACCATCGATGCAAGACATTTTACATACCTTGTAATAATTTCGATCGAGTCTCCTAGTTTTCTGCTAGCAATGAATGCATAGATCTCCTCCAGCAAATTCAAACCTGAGATCTCCTGCAAGTTTTAAGCGCCCCCCCCAAAGAGAAAAAAAGCTTAGGATATACATTTAGATTTATATACATCAGAATTTGTAGCTTGAATGGCTTATCTTTCGAATTTTTATCAAAACCTTGTGAAGTTTTAAGGTGACTTTTCCTAACGACTTGGAGAATATTTTGATTAAATTCCTAATGAATTTGATTAATTGTTTTTTACAACACCTTTCTATTCATTTTTGATTATAGTATTAGTCTTCAGCCAGGATTAAATGAATAAAGTGCTATTGTTTTATGTTATTACAAATATATGAAAATTCTTAAAATAAGTTAATAGTTTTAGTAAATTATTAAAATGGTGACATTTTTTTCTAAAACTGGGAATTTATTTTTAATTAGTATTTCGCTTATAAATTATAAAAATCACAATTTGTTGTTTCTTTAAAAAAAAAGAAATCAAAAATGAAACATGAATATTGGACGATTTAGAGTCACAAAGTTAAAATTTGTCAAAAGTTCTTTGAAAGTGTTTTGATAGGAAATGACTCTTCAAGAGAGAAACTGAAACATTGTTGAAAATTGATTAATGTATCAAAATATTTTATTTTAAGCTAGTTATGACTTAAAAATACTTTTCAAATATCAAAGAGTTTTAATTAAGATTCGAAAAATAAACAAACCAAAAAAAAAAAAAATCTACATTACGATAGATATTGAAATCAGATCTTAAAATTAAAATTATATATTGTTTGCTTAACTAATTAAAACTATTTCTATGCTAATTAATTCATTTATATCTTTTAATTAACCTATTTAATTATTAACTATTGTTAATTTAATTGCAAAATCTTAGTTTTTAATTATTGAAAACTTATTATTCAATCTATTTTTCACGGAACTGCTACTAAAACCTCATTAGAAACTTTGTATTTTGATTATTTTCTCTTTTTGATAAATACCTTTGATCTCAATACAAAAATATACTTCGATGATTTTCCCTTTTTGGATGAACATCGATTACCTTATTACATACATTGTATTTCGATTATTCACCCTTTTTAATGAGCATCGATTACTTTATTACATACATTGTATTTCATTTTTCTCCCTTTTTTAATGAACATCGATTAACTTATTACATACATTGTATTTCATTTTTTCTCCCTTTTGGATGAACTTCGATTATTTTATTACATACATTGTATTTCGATTATTCTCCTTTTTGGATGAACTTCGATGTTGGCATTACAAACTTTGTATCTCGATTATTCCCCAATTTTCCATGAACATTCGATGACTGCCTCTTATTTACACCACAAACAGCCCACTCACAGGTAATGAGGAAAGAGCTTTGTCTTCCATGAGTAGGAACTTTTATGTGCTGGGAAAACTCATTAACAAAATCAGCACATTATTATGAACTGTATTATTCTACCTTGCATTTGCGTGTCGTATTCAATAAATTATTAGTTTCATAGCAGTCAATCTGGCAAGATGTGATACATTTTAAACATACCTGTCAAAATCGCAATCGTACCTCCTTCTTTCTGTAAGCACTCATTACAACAAACGTCACCAGTGGATTCGAACTGAAATTTTCTTGCACACGTCAAAACTGGTCTATAAGTCGAGCTCCAGTTCTTTTGAACTAATTTTTGAATGTTTTAATGAACTCAAGTTTTTTATTTAGGAATTCTGCCTTAAATACAGAAAAGAAGATTAGAAGTTCATTAAAAAAAATAAATTAATTAAAAAAAAAAAAAGCAGTTTTCGTTTTATATATCAAAACGAAGTCGTAGCAGCTTAAGATGTCGGCTAGAAACAGCCACATAAATGGTAATGAATCGAATTTTCTTGTCTATGACAGCAAAAGGCTTAATAAATCCATAGACCAGAAATTCCTTTCATTCAAGTTATTCCATTAATTTTTCAAGTACATTTATGTTTGCCTGTCCGTGATTAATCAGCTGGCTGAAAAATTCTTCCGCTGAGGACGAGCAAGAAGCAAAGAGTATGAATCCTTTGATAATATAAGCCAATATTATTTTGTATTAATTTTAATATATATAGTATCTAAATAGTATTAGTATTATATGTATATAGTATTTACTCAATACAATTGAAAACATTTTAAATTTAAAATAATCACATTCTTAAAATGTAGGAGTCATTTATGGTTTGACATTAAAAGTTGAATGAAATGGATAAGTATTTGATGACCCTTTTACCTAGATTTCAATAAATAAAAAATAGATCTTGATATAATTTTTTTCAAAACTTTTGAGCAGCATTTTCCTAAAAAGGAGTTTACTTCCTCATTTTAAACTACTTTCAAATGGCTGTTTTTGAACCACAATCACAGAAACATTTTTTCCCCTTTCCTTTTAAACGATCAACATTTATTTTTCTATTATTAAATCACTTCACGTATCAGTTCGCAACTTAAATTACAACTCCATCTGGAAGAAAATAAACACAAAACAAACCCTAACTTTCTGCAGTTCTTCGCCAAAATCTTTAAAAAAAACTAACTTAAAACTGAAATGATTTGTGTTTCCCGTTCCGTCCACCTTAACTGCGGAAACCAGAATGACTCCCAATCAAGCCGAACGGCCTCCCGGCGATCAAAACCCTTTAAAAAAGGGAATTAGATGGCATGGTACCTATCTGGGGCCACGTCATTGCGACATAAAGAAGAGGATTTTTGTTGTCTTCGGGAGAGTGCGGACAATGCGACCGTCGAAATAAAGAGGGAGCGAGACAGGAAAATCTCAAATGCTGGTGGCATAATCGTCCGGCATCTTCCCCTTCTATCTTTTCTTCCTCGTCCGGCTCTGTGGTCATCTGTCCATTCCGGCAATGGCAAGGGGACCGGCGGGAATGACCACGATCATTGCGGTTATTTCCATCAGGATGGAAAACGACTTTTCCTTAGATTAGGGTTGGGGAGACAGTGGCGTAACTTCATGGACCTCCATTCCTGCAAGGCTTAAGAATCATGGCCTTCCGTTTCTGATTCCAGCAGGGCCTTTAAGAGGGATTGGCTAGAAAAAAGATATATAATAAAATTAATAGAAACATTTACATCATGGTTGATTCTTTTTATATTTTCAAGATGCTGTTAAAATGTGTTCATTTAAAATTCAGAACGTTTTTTCATGGAGAATTATATATATCCTGAATTTTTTTATGCTGTCTATCATTTTATTTTCTATCGAAGGTTGAAGGAAACATGAGAAATAAAATTCAAAGTGATCCTTTTTAAAATTTCACTTCTTAACTCCCATAGTACTTGATTCTTGGTCATAATGGTAATTAGCTCTCCTTCAGCTTACATGCAAGAGAGCACAAGTTCGAAACCAGTAGCAGTCGTTTTGTTCAGAAACTGGGATTCTCGATATCGATAGCGACACTTCATAATGGGAGTTTACTGGGTTTGTCCCATACTTCAAACACAATATTACCTTTAGAACTTCTTATGGAAGGCAATATCCATCTGCCAGTGGTTATTCGTTGAGTATCAAAAGGAAAATGAGGCTCCTATATGTTAAACAAAAAAACAAATATTTTGCATAAAATGTCAACATATTGGTTTCACAATAATAAAATTCAGAAATGATTAAAGAATATTCATGTGATCATGGGATTTAATGAGCTTTAAGAAAAAAAAAAATAATTCTGATAAAGCAAACAATCCTGTTTGCTAAATTCATTTCTATTTCACCTTTGTTTGCACAACAATTCTCAATAGTAAATCGTGAGAAATATAGATATTTGTATAAAAATATCCATAGTAAGGACCCAATTGCCAATGCAAGTCAATATTTTTTGATAACACCTGCTTTAGAAATGAAGAGATTCGGTAGTGAGTGTGACAGAGTAAATGGTCATCTTGCATCAGGCTATTCGGTGGGAAGTGTCCTGGTGTTTTTCACATGGTAAGCAATTTCGGGCACTTACTTTAGCAATTCCATTTGGAAGACTTCAACCTTCCTCTGCTGAAATGTTTGTGGAATATAGAGAAGGATATTAGGTTTTAACACATAAAAAATATAAATTGATTGAGAAACCAAACGAAAGGCTATTATCTTTCCCGTCGATTCAGTATGAGACGATTTTAATTACAAATAATATTCATTGATTAATTTTTTATAAAAGCAGCACTAAATCCTTTTGCATGCGGTGGCAATAGATTTTAAAAAGCTCACAAATTGTCATTTTCAAGCATTTTTAATTGAAAATGGAGGAAATTTCAAAACAGGTTTTAAGCTCAGGATAGGTTACGCTCTTAACAGGTTAAGTATTTAAAATTTTCTTCTGGTTGGATATCATACAGTATACCCCTTTGTATACCTCGAACAATCCACAGAAGGGCGATGAGTAGATGATATTACCTTCCGAGAAGATATTTAAGTTAACTACCTGCATTTGCCTTTTTTTGTTGGAGGAAACCCTTAAAACTTCCACGAGGCAGTCTAAATATCGATGCAAGAAGAATTTCCTACGTTCGACATTGAATGCCTTTGTTTCTTATAGTAATGAACAGAACGGATCCCGAGATTGGTTCGAACCAAAGAACTCCTGAACGCTTAATGCGCACTTTACCATTTCACAATTAGTTAGGCAAACTTGAGTACATCATTATAATAATGCTCGCACATGGTACTTGAAGCTCTCCACAACAAAATAAACCATAAAAGTTCGATAAAGCTCAATATGCCATGCTAAACTATGAGTACTATGAAATGTATCTAAAGTCGAAATTCTGATTTTAATTATTATTTTATTAATAATTTTTACATTACTCATTGGGTTCAAATACATAACAATGAGAACATTAAAACTACAAAATACTATTTAAAAAATTAAAATTTTAATTTCTAAGAAAATTACATAAAAAAATCCTAATCTTCAACTTAATCTTCTTTTCTTTTCCGCCAAGTCATTCATTAATTTAACTTCAACATTTTGATGAATGTTTAATAAAGCAAAAACATTTAGGCATTATTGCTCTACTTTATAACTTTTTTACTAAATAAGTTTTCAGCCACCGTAATATTGTAAAATGCACGATGTCAGTAAAATGCACGATGTCAGTAAAAATATTCTTTATCAAATGCATTTTTGCTTCTTACTGTTTTGGAAAATTTATTCATTTTCTTAAATAGAGGTGTTAAAAAGTTTGTTAAGTGAAATGTTATGAAATTCATTCAAATCTAATAAGCCATATAACTTTATTTCTGCCAACATACCGTTATTTACGAAAAGTGTATAAACTTTTTATATTATAGTTTTGTGATTAATAAATCTCTCTTTCAATTGGTTCAACAATTGATCTATGAATGGCATAAATGTTGTTTTTCGGAAAAAAAAAAAATCTTCTATCGGCTGGTATTTTCTGGGAGATTATTCTCAGTTTATTAATTTTAAATTTGAATTTGCAAGTTAGATTATTAACAATAGTATATTTTTTAATTGAATTTCTGAATTATTGCAAACAGTAAGTAAAATCAACAGTAACATTTAATGTAGCCCAAAATTCACTATCAGATTTCTGTAACAATTTGCACAGAGGAAATCCATACCCAAACATTTTTCTTATACATGTAACAACGCTAAAAATGTGTTAGGTTTAAGGCATGTAATAATATTTCATTGGCAAACGACGTATCTCTGTCATTCCAAGTTACTGTTTGTAAACTATGGGACTATAGAGTTCCAGCATAAACTGCTGTCTTTCAATCCATCTAGTGGGACATAACTGTCGAAATTTCCTGTTTGGTTTAGAAATACATTCAATATTCATTATCAATACGTTTTGCCTTTTTGGAGGGGATAAACACATTTTATCAATTATGCCTAATGCTTTTTCGATATATTTTACTTTTATAGCATATCCTGGCGTCAAATTACAGCTGTGTGATGAGCAATGCATACAGTACTTTGACATATTTTTGAAAATGACTGTTAGTACTCTATTAAATTTTCCATTAATGGAAGCTGGACCATCGTAACCTTGCCCTTATAAAATGATAAACCTTTTTCGTAATTATTAAGAAATTCAATTAACGCTTTCACCAAATTTTATCCTATAATTTTTTAAATAGGTACGAAGTGTAAAAATTATTCGAATATTAAATATTAAATTTTAAATTAGATTAAGACCATAAATATTTACAAAACTTTATTGTATTTCAATGTAGAATTTATAATTATTTCTCGATGATACAATAGAAGAATCAATGCCACACGAAATAACTGTAAAATTTATAACAGCAGGATGCATTCTTACAATTAAATATACAACTAATACATTATAATTTTCGTAACTGTAGAAATGAAGAATTACAGCAATAATTCTAATAATTTTCAGTAGAAGTGAAATGATTACAAATGACCATTTTCAGAAAGGTGATTTAAAAGTAAGTAATTGAATAATAATGCATAGATTTAACTAAAACAATATTACATACTTTGACGATGGAAAATACAATGAAAATACTGCTGATAATTTTATATTGTAAACATTAAAAATTTAACTTTCTAACAACAAATACTTCACAAAGAACACCGCATGCAACAAAACCGAAATAAGAAAAGACAATATGTCATAAATAAAATAACCTGCTGGACAGTCAATCATAAAAAGAAGGCCTTGAGTAATGGACCAAAATGAATTAATTATTTCTGTTTGGCTACAAAACCCCCAGAAATTTAGCTATCCGCTGGCACGACTTATGGGGAGGAGGGGCCTCAAGCTCCCCAGCCTCCCTGTAGAATTACTAACTCTAAACGATTGTTCAATCTTTCCTCAGTTAATTTTATTTCTTTCTACAAAGGAACTTCCAATAATCCAAAGGAACTTCCTACAATATGTCTTCTTCAAAGGAACTTTGATCAGAATATATTGTATATTTAGTTTTATACACATGATAAAAACGCAATTAAAATTTAGTAAAGGAATATCGCATGCCTTGATACATGTTGTCATAATCATCTTCGAATTCTCCTGGTTTCTGAAAGTGATGACTGCAACGGTTGGCATCAGATGATTTCGAATCTGAGCCCTCCTGCTCCCTATCTACACACGATGGCGGACAAGATTAATATTAAAACGAACAATTTGTATAAATAAATCCCATTGCCTCTACAGCTAATTCGGAGTGATTTGTGGTGTGAAATGAACGCCGCCAGCCCATCTCTCCCGCCGAGGAAACAAAAGTGTTCTTTTTATGTGACTCAAGCCACTTCTGGCTGAGCTTGATACGCTCGATGGTCTTCTCCGTCGAAAAGGCAGACGACGACAGTAGTTTATTCGAGGAGGGAACTTATCTCGCATCGCAGCACGCATTCAAGCATCTGGGACAGAGGCTTTGGCAGGAGGGAGTCTTGTCTTTCGATTGTGCGATACAATTTCGATGCTTATGTATGAATGGCGATCCCACTCTCTCTCTCCATGCATTCTTCGGCGTGGATTCATTTCATTCAGATAAGTAGTGGAAATATTCTCATTGGTCGCAGGAAACGACTCTAGAAAAGATAATAAAAGATGCATCAAGAGGGAAAGTATAAATTTGGGGGCTCCTTAGAATATAGGGGGCTGCAATTTGGAAACAAAGCGATCTCGAATTAAAGCTGTGTTGCAGTGCAGTTTATTTAATAGGATATGTTTACTTCTATTCAGTTTGTGGTTAATAATAGGATTCCAAATTACCGTAACCGTTTTAAAATACGTGGCTCTTTGCTTATGGTAATTCCCCATTAAAGAGGTAATTATGTAGCACGTTTATCGTAATACCGGATACATAAAGAGATATGGAATTGTAATACAGTGGAGTTGTGATACACATTGTTCATCGAAGTTTTTAACGAATCCCATATAGGTTTGGTTTATCGCTATACGGTCATTTTGTGTACACTTTAGACTAATTAGACCGGACCTATAGTTTAACACGTGGATTCCGAACCACTAAGAAACATCCATGTCACCGTCAGGATTCGAACCTGAAGCCTGGGGCACCAAAGGCTAGAGCGCCAGCCAATTAGTCATCAGGCCACGAATCCCATATAGGAGGCAAGAGGCAACTGACGTAACAATTGTCTGTCCAGCAAGAGTTCCTGTCGGCTATTATGTACTCTGAAAATCTCCACATGATTCTTAATAAAATAAAAAATTATCACAAGCTGTAGTTGTATCAATAGAATTAAGATATGAAAAATAAAATTTAAAAATTATGAAAAGATCATTAAAATTAAAAAAAAGGATAGAAGATATTTGAAACATAATTGGTGTTGCAGTCATAGGTTTCCTCCACGATGCCTACAAAGGAGTAAGCTGACTCCCATCGTTATTATCTAGGTAAATTAAGCATGAACGTGGACGCTTTGTTATGAATACGTAGTTATATGACGTTAACTGAAGATATACAATTTAGCAAGTTCTCATGGTAGCAAGTTCTAGTTCTAGACTTATTCCTTACCAATGTTTGTTTATTAAAGCCTTTGATAAACAAAATTAAGTAAAATGATTAAGCTGCAAGATTAAAATTAAATGTTTTTCCGTGACAAGATTTTTGATTAGATTTAATGTATAATCTCCGGCGGACTGACTTAGGAAATTCGATTATGGCATCGTATGCTTACTCTTTAAAAATCCAAATTTAATCTATCAAACCATTCTGAATTTTATTTTTTGTTACACGAATAATTATTAGTTGAGCATTATTGTCTCAAAAGAATGTAGCTTAGTACAAAAGAAAATAAAGTAAAAACAGTAAGTAATACAGATCTTTATTATATAACGCATAAATAAAGTACGTATTTAAAAACTAATAATTACAGAAATTTTTTTTTAAATAAAACTTATTTCTTGCATTCATGTAAATGTACAATTAGAGTGACCTAACTGTGACCAGCATGTTGAATTTCCAAGCTATAAAAATCAATATTGTGATCTGACCGGCAATGCTGAACCGAAGATTCTAGTCCTTAATCGATGCCAAGACGATATTTTTTAAATGTATAGGCCAGAAAGTGTTGTCTCGAAGAACATTTAATTTTATTCTTTCAACTTAATCTTTTCACCAAATTTATAAATAGATTTAACAGTTTGCAGTCGTAGTGGCTCAGTTGATAGGCTAGAACTCACAACAGTGTATTTCGAATATCTTCATTTTAAAATCTTTAATACATCCCAGGGTCACTGGACGAGCCCTCCAGTGGATTCATGATCCACATGTAAATAATTTAATGCATACGATAAATTGAAGTAATGAAATTGAAGTATTGATATTGAATAAATTTAAGAATTGAAGATTAATTCGAAGGATGGAATTTCAGTCAGGTTCATCACATGGATATAAAGGAATGTGCGAGTTTCCCAGATATCATTCCTAGGAGTACTATTTCAAAATTGTTACAACTAATTGAGGGTTCAATGTAACACGTTCTTCAGTGAACCCTAAGTAATCTGGTACAGAAACTTTGTGGATAGTGTGTTGGATTTCCAAACTAGTGAAACCGGTATTGAAGCCTAACTAAAAGTTCCTGTGCCTCTTCCGGGCATGGGCACGATAAATCTTGTAGTTCTGACTGTCTTAAAGTTGACTTCGTAACGGAGGGAGACAGGTTAAAGAGTACCAGGTACCATCCCAGGGAATGCTTATTTAAAATCGTGGTTGTTAAAAGGAAATCCAGTCCCTGCTTAATGTACCTTGTGTAAGGCTGGATTTATTGCATCTCCGTCATTTATAGTGGCAGAATTTCTGTTTTTATATCAAAGTGCGCGGCATTCGAAAATAACAACGTAATATTAATTTTCCTTGTACAAAAGCAATTTGTCATAATTCAATCTTATATATGCATCTACCGGGCGGAGGGGTATCATCATTTGGCGATTATGACAATACGTGTAATCAGTTCTCGCATCGATAGTCAAGTTATCTGGTGGGAACTTTTAGGGATTTTCTCTCATAAACACAAAATATGGGGCAGTTACCACTAAACGTCCTCCCGGAAGGCACTGTCTTCCCCCATCATCCATCGGTGGGCTGTTTGTGGTCTATATGAGATCTATCGATTTTCTACCCTCACTTTTCCAACTGATCAGGGCAGCATAGTCCTAGGAACGAGGATGAGGAATGGAGAAAAAAAAAAAATAAAAGCACAGGTGCCATCACATTCAAAATTGTTGTAGTAATTATATGTTGTCCTGACAATTAATCTGCTATATAACTGCTCTTTTGATAGTGAATGATTCAGGTCTAAATTGATAGTATTAAAAAAAGACAACAAATAATTTTTTATGAAACACTATTTTTATATAAAGAGCATTAGATACTTTCTATTTCCCTTTTTTTCAGATTAAAATGCTGTAATTTCTCCAATTTGTACGAAAATTATAGGATGCAATATACATTTACTATGTATATAAATTGTTTCGTAAAGTTTTTTTTTTTTGGCAACATTTATTTACTTAATCTTTTTCTCTGAAGCCTTTACATAGTTATCAGCAACCACATACGTGATTCGCAACAATAATTGTTTTCCGGAAACTGGCTCCAAACCAACAAAACTCATACACTTTTTTTTTTTTTTTTTTTTTCCTTTTGTTTGCTGCACGACATTTGCAAAGGATTTACGATAACAAAGGATCTCAACCCCCACTACATTTATTACCCAAGTTTCCTTCTCGGAGGCACTTAGCTGGACCTCTCTAAATCTTTCACGTGTGAAATCGCTCCAATCAGCTAAGATAAACACCCCTTGTCCGAGGGGGAGGAGAGTGTTAAATGCTTGTGTGTTCAGAACACTCCCAAAGGCGTCGTTTTCTGTAAGAACTTCTCAGTTTCTGAGGGTTGGGCTGTTGTCGCCTTTTGCCTGCAAAACCAGAAAACGTATTCTCTGGAGAGTGGCCGAGATAGTTGTAGGAATGTGTTTCTTTGGTCTACATTCACATGCTAAAGCTTGATTTAGGCGCACGAACTTTATTAGTCTTATTTCGAAAACAAGACGACAAGTTCATGAAAGCAGGGAATTATATTCTAAAGCCATATAGTGAAGGATAAAGCCACTTTATATAGTGAATATATATATATATATATATATATAATTTTTTCCTGTAGTATGATCCATCAAATACCACATTGGAGGAGCTATAAAGTAGATTATCTTTGAAAATATTAATATCTATACTGATTCATTATCTATATTACTGTAGCTATGTTCTATACTGATGATTACTCCCACTAAGTCCTGTTTTTAATAAAATTTGCCGAATTTTTATCACTATGGCAAAATTTATAAAAATTTCCTTCTATGTTATCTTTCAAGTTTCTCAGTGAAAAATTATATTTTTTCTATTCTTGTATTATCTTCCTGTTTTAGTTCAAGTCAGAGTTAAATCGCATTCACACCAAAGCGTTTAGCGCGTCGCTGCTCACTGTGCTTGCCTAGTTCTTTGATACCGATTATGATTCTCTGAAAGAAAAAAACTGATTTTGGAAATAATTCAGTTCTTAACAATATGTCCTTGCTGCATAAAATAAAATACACAATTTGTGTTTTTTATTTTGCATAGTGCTTTGTCATGACTTTAAAATGATATCATCCCGTTTAGTTACTCCATTTACAGAATTCATAATTTCACGATGAGCCATTTCATGGGCTACTAAAGGGTCTTCTTTATTATTATACACATAACGGAATGTCAAAGATTCACAAATAGAGTCAATTTAATAAACATATGCTTATTTTTATGGAGAAATGTACAATTTTTTTTTTTTTTTTGAATAGGATAATCAGGCGTATTTGCATGTTTTTTCATACGATATTTAGATGAGTTATTTTGTTCAATATTTCTTTAAAGACTATCTGCAAAACCTCCAAATATCCCCGGATGTATCAGGGTATCGCGTGCTTTATATTATCTACCTTTGGTTTGAGTATTCCTCTCATTTAAAAAAAAGTTTTTTGTAGTTGTAAATATCATCAAAGGGCCTGACAGCCGAGTGTCTATCGCTCTGGCGCTCGATGCCACAGGCTTCAGATTCGAGTCCCGGTGGTGCCATGGAGGATTGTATAGTGTTTCGGAATCCTCTTTAAACCTTAGGCCCGGTCACATATGTGTTGAAAGTATGGCTGACAACCCTACCCCGTAAAAAGAAAAACATCTCATGTCTTGGAATCCGATATCAGGCTGAGGGCCTAGAAATACCATAGTTACCAGGGAGTTAGTTGGCCGACTAATTTAAACATTACTTCATCTAGCATAATATTTCATTATTAAATCCCCCCAAGTTGTCAGAAATTTTTTCTCGTGGAACCTTATACAAAAATGAAATGTTGAACTGTGTGATTAATTATAACAGTAAAAAACAAAATTCCTATATAAATTTTGGCTAAACGCAAAAAAATTGAAGCATTAAATGTGCTAGATGCATTTATTCTGATAGACTATAAAATGAACTCGGTAGTTTAATTTAAATTTAAGATTTCATGAATTTTTGTGACGTTTTAAAATTTTAATTCAAAGTAATAGAACTATCTTCCAATATATATATGAATATATATAATTGAACTCGTATATGAACTAGTCACACACATGTATACGAGTATATATGAGACGCATATGTGAAGTTTTCGAATGACCGTAGGTTAATTTATGCGTTATTAAATTAACATATGTGAAATAAACATAAAAAATTAAAATTATCGTCTTTCTCTTTGATACAAACATAAGTATCTTATAATTCTCATTCTTAGCGAATTGGCATAATGAAAAAAATTCATAATAATTGGCATGTTCTGTAGAGGACATACAAGCATATGGAACATTTTAAATATAAATAAAACAATATGGAAGAAATATAAAAAAATGTTACGTAGGATAATCTTCATATATATATATAAATATATATTTGAACTCGTGACGTCCATGTCTAAGTGATTGCCAGCTGCATTGAAAGAAAAAAAAAGATATTTGAACTCGTATATGACACACACACACACACGAAGTTTTCGCATAACTGTGGGTTAATTTATGTGCTATTGAATTAACATACGTAAATAAATAAACATAAAAAATTAAAATGATTTTCTTTCACTCTGATACAAGCATAAATATCTTATAATTTTTCCTTTATAGCTAATTGGAGTAATGAAAAAATTCAAAATAATTTGCACATTCAGTAGAGGACATAAAATCATATGGAAGATTTTAAATATAACTAAAAAATATAAAAGAGATATATAAAACGTTATGTAAGATAAAAATAATAAATAAATACAATTAAAGATTTTGAAAGGAACATATAAAAGAACATGGAATATAACATATATATCATATAAAGTGTATAATGGATATGGAATTTTTATTAGATGTTATATAAAGCGATATAAATATATAAACGCTATGAACATAATATTAAATGTCACATGTAACGATATGGAAGCTATGTAAAAAAATATATAATAAAATCGAAAAATATTAAATTAAACTGAGTTCCAAGAAAAACAAAACTCAGTTAAAAACGTTTATTTTAAAAGATAAAAATACATTATTATTATTGGGTGTATCAATGGAAATAATCCAAAGATTAAGATGTCATCATTAACAAACTTTATGAAACGTCACAATTAAAAAAATAATGCCTTAATCATGCTAAATAATTGAATGAGACGATTTATTTCATTGCTTCCTTTATAGTTTTATTTTTAATAGCCAAGCTGCCACACTAACATTGTAAAATATGTCAATATGAAATACTAAACCAATGACTAGAAAACTGGCATTTTTGAGTGATTCTTTTGATATGATGAAGGAAAAAAATCCGACCTGAATATGCAATGCATTTTTCTCAGATAAAAATAAGCACTAAAAAATGATAGAATCAGCTCTAAACCAAAAATGCCAAAGTAAAACAGCATGCGAACTTTTCATTAGATTTGATCTCAGTCTTTTAAATAACAGACATCGAAGTCGTGAATGAATTAAAATTCACTACCTAAGCGTACTATGACGTGCGTTAAATGACTAATTATTTTTTTTTATCCACATTTCAGTTAAACAATGCAAAAGCTCGTGCGGGGAAAATGTTTTTTGCTGACTAAGTTTTGCAATGAAAGCGTTCTTTGAACTGTTCAATGCCGGATGAAATTCACTGGAGAATAGTCAAAACTATTCAACAATTAACCAGCAACAATCTGTCTCGATGTTGGAGGAAATTTAATTAGGTAAGTGTTCCATTTTTTCAAAATTAACTTTAAAATTTGAGAATTTTAAAATTCATAAATGTAAAACTAAAGTGACTTTCATTACGACTTTTAAACCAGAAGAAAATAAATATTTTAGAAAGTTTTCGTCAAAAATTTTATAAACAAGCAATACAAAGAAAAATTTTTAAAGTCAATTCCTACTTAGATCAACAAAGAAAAAAGTTTATTTTAGTTACTTTTATTAAATCATTACAATTAATTAAAAATATGTACATACATATGACAGAATCACATTAAGGGCAAAATAGAAAGCGAATTTCCGCGTAATTTCCATTTTCCTTTCTATATATGGTGTTGGACTATTATTTTTGTTTGTTACTATTTATTCGCTTTCTATTTTTTTTTTTTTTTTTTTTTTTTTTTTTTTTTGTCGTTTCTAATTTATGAAGCTGATGGTGGTCTATAATTTCTCATTCTATTCATCTCCTGTAATGTTTCATAGTTTATATCTTGCTAAATATCTTATATAAGAGAAATTTTTTTCACCCGTATAAATCTAAAATTAATTAATTAAATTTAATGAATGAATTAATATTTGAAAAACTGTATTAATCAAATGTCATTCACTTCAAGTTTAAATAAAAAAATGTATTTGAACTTGAGTAGATGAATAAAAGTATTTTATGAACGATTGAAAATTTGAGCAAGATATATAAATATATGTAGGAGGGTGTGAACTAATAGTAGGAATTGAAAAAATATTTATTTTAGCGAATCAAAATTTTGCAAATTATGTAGTATGATATTGAACTCACCTTCTGAATTGTTGTACTATATAGTTTGTCTTATTGCAGTGTATACAAAATGTAATTTTTGGTTAGATACTTTATTACTAATTTATGGTTATTACACTGAATAAATTTAACACAAAAATACTTTTTTAAAATATAATTTTTGGGGAAAATAATTGAATATTATTGAATCTCTAGCATTTAATAATATGGACAAAAATAAATTCATTAAATTGTTATTTGTTATCCGAAAAAGGTTGAGAGAAATTACATTTATTGATTTGAAAAATTAATTTATATATATATATATATACACACAGTTATATATAGTATAGGAAAATGCAGAGGTAAGAATGCCATCAAAACTCTTTCTCTCAACTTTTTTTAACTTTACACTTGCAGGGAAATTGTTTAATTGCTTAATAAATTGTTGTAAATTAGTTTAAAGAAATAGATTTATCAGATAATTTGACTTATTAATTGAAATACCATTTTCCATAAATTATTTCTTGTTAATGCAAAATATTCTTCCGATTTTTTTTTTTTCTTTTAAGTTTTTAATACTTATCTAGCAGATCCATTTAATATCACTAATCAATGATCCTTTTAATTTCATAAAAGTTAAGTACCTTTATTAAGCTCATCATGTACTTCAAAATTAATTGCAAAGGAAATAATCACTATATTAAAAGGAATTCATTAAATTTACTTTTAATTGATTACTCAAGAAATTTATTTTTAAAAGCAAGAAGAACTTAAGTGTTCAATTATCTTTTAGGTAATTGCTGAGGGTTTTTTGAAAAAGAAAATTGAAATTAATATCAATACAAATACTAGCCAAGAATGAATGAATATAACTTTATTCTAAAATAATTATTAAATTGTAATTGACATTTTGTCCATTTTTCTATTGAAATAAAACTGCAAACCAGGGCAAAAAATATATTTATTCAATCATCGACATAATCACCATACTTTTCAATGACATCTTCACCTTACCATCAATTTTTTATGTTTGTTTTATGATTCATTAGGTCGTGTCTTCAAAAAAAAAGGAACCCAGCTTCAGTTTAAACTCTTTTCTTCAAGTCTTATTACAAAATGTTTTTGAAGTTTCTAAAAATATGGTAATCTTTTTGAAACAAGAGGGTACAAATATAATTTGCTAACTAGATTCCTCTTGAGCATCTTAGTAACTCATTGAGTGAAGAGTTTGGCGCTGTCATGCAAGAGATCCCCTTATTTTGCATTATTTCGTATTCCAATGAATTTTAATGTATTTAAATTCATTGAATACGACGGTAAAACAAAATGGATAAGGTTGAACAAGGATATAGGATGATGTTTGATGTCACTTAAACAATGTCCTCCAGATGTCACAACAGATGATATCTCCGAACAACTCAAAAATGAAAAATTTTCTTTTATTCCACCCTACAATTAAAAGTGTCTTTTTTGAATCCCTAGATATAGTTATTCAAGTCCTATCCACATCCAGGCTGCTGAAAAGGACTTGAATAACAACAAGGCTCATGTCTTTTGAATTTAACGTTGCTATGAAATAACCATTGATTTAGCACAGATAATTTGAAGTTTAATAGGTTATTGTCTTTAGATTATCCTTCAAAAATAATTAAAAAAAAAATTCAAATTAAAATAAAAATGAAAGCTGCTCAACAATATAGCGCATAAAAATGCTTTTATCTGCAATTTCAGTGACATCTGCAATATCAGTGACAAGGCGTTATCATTTCCCGAACCTTGTCACGTAGAAAATGTGCTGCTTCATTTGACAATCATTTGAGCATTTCATTAACAGGTCTATCAAATCAATTCCAGGAAAGTTAAAATTGAAGAAAATACAAAATTGTGAATTGGAAAATAATTAAGAATTATAATACAAGAATCAGGAATTGAAAATAATTAAGAATTATAATAAAAAAAAAGAATCAGAAATTGGAAAATAATTAAGAATTATAATAAAATGAATCAGGAATTGGAAAATAATTAAGAATTATAATAAATGAATCAGAAATTGGAAAATAATTAAGAATTATAATAAAAATCAAATTGGAAAATAATTAAGAATTATAATAAATGAAAATTGGAAAATAATTAAGAATGATGATAAAAAAGAATTAGGAATTGGAAAAAATAATTAAGAAATGGAAAATAATTGTGAATTATAATAAAAAATTGTAAATATTTTATTTTTTTAAGAAACTTACAGTCTTTTAGCTTTACTAACAGTTTTGAGTTTATTTCTAGATTTATAAAAGTTGAGATGCAGTTATTTTATCATGAGCTACTAGGATATTGAATTCATGCATTAAAAACTATACATGAATTGCATGAAAATCTGCATTTTTATTACGCAGCCCACATGATGAGAGTCGTTTTCAGAATCTAATGAAATCTTAATTATGTGTTCAGAATAACATATACATTGAACTAAAAATTTTAAATATATTCATTTAGAGATGAGTCATTGATACTTTTATTATAAAACATTACTTTTTTTTCATTGTATTTAATCTCTTGTATTATTCGATTGGTTGTAATTCAATTCTTTTATAGAACAGCATCATCCGTTTAGATGAAAGTGTATAATGGGTGCATTTCTTCATTTACGCAAGTCAATAAAATATGTTTTACACATTTTTAGTTTAGCAGTGTTTTTGTAAAGTCCCCAAAAAAATTGTGAATTTTTTGCCAAATTTAACCAAAATATATTGATGTATGTATTTTAATATTTCTTTTTAATCGTTATAAAAATCTTGATAAAACGTTTTATAACCATTAAAAAAAAAAAGAAATATTTTCATAAAACAATATTTCAAATTTTTTTGCTTCGAATTTGGTCTCGGTTAATCTTAAAATTATAAGGAACGGAGAATATTGAGGATCATAACTCTATTTGGAATCAAATTTTCAAATTGAATATTTGGAGAGGTTAGAGATTCCACTTACTGCTCACTACTACTCACCAATCCCGTGATTTCTTTTGCTCATTTTTCATTGCTGATTTTTTTTTTTGTTCGCTTTGCATATAGGAGCATTTGCTTCGTAATAAATTAGCGACATTTGTGTTTTACATTTGGCGGCCAAAATACTTCTTCTAAAATGTTTAACAACATTGCAACTAATACGAAAGCTGCTCAAGACTACTTTGACGGTAATTTTGAACTCAACACTTCTAAAGAAAGCAAGTAGAATTTCAAGATATGAATGAGACGTTTTACTTAAACCATTTTCGAAGGAGTTTATCTTCCACTCGTAAGCATCATATCGGCATATAAATTTGACGGTTTATTTAATTTGGATTTTTAAGAGTGGCATCCACTTCCCAACCGCTGTCTTTGAGCGAGGAAAATAACAGTCGATCTGGGGACTAGTTGGACAGGTTGCCACGCAACGTGAAAACTAATTAGATTTGCAAATGGCGAGGGTCTTCCATGCGCTTTTTTTGTGAAGCTTTGGAAAGTGGTGATACTCTGTATCAAAGAGCTCTCCCCCGATTCTTTGTGTGTAAGAAAGAAGGATATTAAAATTGAGAAAGTGATATCTCGTTGACAGCAGAATATATATAAGGAATTTGCATTAGCAAAAAACCTAATTATACTGAGATTCGGTGAGAAAAGAATGCAGTGGAATTTTCCCGACCGAAATCTAAAAGGCTTCAAGACAGCGTTTTTGTGTGTGCTGGAAAAAAAAATATTTCTTTTGTTTGAAACTTTTCGAAGATATTTTGAATGATACACACAACACATGTGTGATGATATCACAATTATGATGCATTAAAAAAAGAAAAGAAAAATATTATAGAATAAACGCATATTTAATGCTCCTTGTCTACTTTTACAATAATATATGTTTTGATGCGTGGCAAAACTTTCACTTTAAGCGATTAGCATTAAAATTAGTAGTAATAGTTAACTTAATGGTCGTATTAGTTAATTTCATATGATTTAAAAAAAGTACGATAAAGTCATGCTTCTTGCATGTTAAATTCATTATCTTTATGTATTTATTTTTCATAAAACCTTTGATAATTAGAAGAATTTAATGTTTTTGAGCGATAAAATAATGTATATGTATTTTGAAGTCTTATTCTTTTCTTTGATAAAAATTTTAATTTAATAAAACTTTTTAACTGAATGTGGTTTTTCATGTCTCGATGTTCCACAACATTAAATTAAAAAAATACATTTTATTTTATTTAAAAATGTGAAAGTTTTCATGTTTTTAAGCACTAAATGAGTAATAGCAACATGAAACTTAAGAACCTTTTACTGAGAAAACCGTGCCTAAACATTTTTATGCATTTTCCTAGGTGGAAATTTTTAGATAAAATAACCTGATTTATAGGAAGAAATATCTACTTTCCCCTTTATTAAATGCGTATTAAGGATTTTAATTTTTAGCTTTTAATTTTTTCTCTTTGATTCTTTGTAATGTTCTGATAATTTATGTTTTCAATTGATCACATGTTTACGTTGTTTTAATATTTTTTTTTTTACGGTAGATTACAGGATCAATTTCTGGTCTGTCATATTTTTTAATAACAATAAAAATAGAAAAACCTTTGCTTTTCTTTCTTTTTTGAAATAATAATGGCGCCTGATGGCCGAGTGGCCAGCACTCTGACGCTCGGTATTTCGGGTTCGAGCCTCGGCAGTACCATGGATTTTTGTAGTGGTTCTGAATTCACTTTAAACCGTAAGTCACGGTCTAACAGGATCGTAGAGCGTTGCGGGGGTAGTGTTACTATGCATCCGTAGCTTATCTTCAAGCTACACGCACCCCTAAGTAGTGCTGAGTGAGTAACGCCGGTGCAGCCCTTGCTTATGGCATAAAAGACAACTATAAAAATGCCATCTGCGTTAGAAATAAAATTATATTTCTTACATTGCAGAAAGACATAGAATGTTGATTATCATACAGTAATTTCGACATTATATCCTTCTTACCATGACGTTTGAAAATTATACTTGAATTTAAGAGTTTTCGATATGATTATTTTCACTGTGGATTACTGTACCTCAAACTATTTTATCAATTTATAAATTTTTTTAATCTAATCTCAAAATCTTTGAAATTCCAAAAGATATTTTTTATTAGGTACAGGAGAATTAAATTTACTTTCTTTGCATGACATAGTTTTCATAAAGGTGTAGAAAATATTTATCAAAGCAATCTCAGTTTTTTTCAAAAGTAGTATTGTAATCATCTATGTAGTATTAGCGCGAAAAAATGCATATTACAGTTAGAAAAACGCTGAAGATTATTGTAGGCAGTATTGCCATATGATAAAATCTAGAACCGAGTAATTCAGAGTTCGCGTAAGTCTGAGTATTATTGTAATTTAAATATTTTTAAGCATATGGTAATCTTGTATCAAATTTACTTGCGAAAAATGACAAAACATACTTTAACATATATAGAAAAAACGCATTTGCTTTAAAAGATTGCAATTTCTTGAAAAAGAAACAAATGAAAAACTTAACGCCAGGACTCTGCGTATCATAGGTAAGAGAAAATACTGAAGATAGCTGATGGCAGTGTTGCCACATGAATTAATCAAGAACTGCATAATTCCGAGTTCGCTTAATTCGTTGTATTATTTTACTATAAATATTCTCTAACCAAATGGTGGGTGGCAATCTTGGATTACATTGATCTACAAAAATGACAAAAATTATCTTAATATATTTAAAGAAAAACAGCATTTGCTTTAAAAGATTATGACTTCATGAAAGGGATAAACGAAAACAAACAACGCCATAATTGTCTAATTTGACCGCAGCAAGATAAATACTGACGATAGCTTGCAACAATGTTGCCAAAGGAAATAAATAAAAGTTGCGTAAAGCGCATATCAAAAGGACTTATTTCATTACTTTAGACATGAAGCAAAACGATCTGACTCTATCAAACGTTAAGTTTACATTTGACTTGACCTTCAGAGAACTTATTAACGATGCAGAAAAATCGTGTAATTATAATCCCCTCCATTTCCCACGTTGGTTTCTTTGGAATGATATTTATAATTCGTCATACAATTGGAAAGATAGGTCTGAATGACCGAGTGGCTAGCGCTCTGGAGTTCGGTACCACAGGTTTCGGATGCCTGTCCCGGCAGTGCCATGGATGTTTGTAGGGTTCGGAATCCACTTTAATCCGTGATCCCGGTCTAACAGGATCATATAGCAATATGGGGATAATGTTTCTCCGCATCCGTAGCTTATCTTAAAGCTACATGCACCTCCTGCGTAGTGCTAAGTGAGTAACGTCGGTGCAGATCTTGCCTTAAGGCATCAAACACAATTGTCTGAGTATTTGCCAGCTGCATTAGAAAAAAAAAATTGGAAGGAAAAATGTTGGATGTTCGTGCAGAGATAAACTCATTATTTGAGAGTCAAACATCGATTTGCTTAAACTTATAGAAGAAGATCATGAAAAAACCCTTGCGTCATTGGAGTTCGTTTTTAATATCATCTACACACAGCAAATGAAAAGCTAATTTTTCAACGACAAAGGCGACAAATGCACTATAACATACATAGAAAAGCAGCAGTTTGCCCAGAAGATTACAAATCCTTGGAATAAAAAATAAGCTAAAGTATTATTCTTTGACAAGTATGCACAAAACATGTAATAAAGTTCCTGCTCACAAAAAAGAGGAAAGTAAAGAAGAAGAAGATAGAATGAAGCGAGTGAAATTAAAGAAACAAAACATTTTAATCAGTGGGTAGGAAAATCATTTGAGAGAGAAAGGAGAGAAGAAATAAATAAAATAAAATAAATGGGAGGAAATGAGGAAATTCTCCCAATCGCATATAAAAAGTGATTACTTTTCTTACTGAGATCCAGTTTTAGAATAGCGTTAAGGAAAGCCTTCCACTTTTTTTTTTTTTTTTTGAATGAAAAAAAAAATAAATAAATAAATAAAATAAAAATATCTAAGATGGGAGACATGGAGGAAAAAAAAAAAGTTCTGGTTTGAAAAAATCAATAGGCAAGCTGCTATGATGATTTCACGCTGCTATAAACGGAAAAACTGCCATTTTGAAATATTTATGAATATCGATTTGTCTCAGAGGGAATATTTCTCTTTATTTTTCTTTCCATAATCATTTATTTCTGGTTTGCTTATAAATCAAAAGATATGAATTTTGTGTGCTGCAATTTCTTTTCCGCAATGCTAATAAAAGCAAATGAAAAATAAATGACAAATATCCAACTCACCTTTTATTATTTGTGTTTTTAAATGGCAGTCGATGAAAATTAAACTTCAGTGTATCGAGTGAGATTAATTATATCTTAATTTATTAAGGAAAGAAAAGAAAACTTTTCTGAAGTAATTTCTGGAATAAAATAAATTCGGGGGCATTCTTTAAAAAAAATTATTGGTATATGAAAGGCAGTTAAATTGATTTTTAGCGATGCAAAAGAAAAACAAATCTATTAAATAAAAAATATATAATATATGGGTTTGATTTTATAGAACTTTAATTAATTTCTGAATTTAATTTAATCGATTTGGGGCTTTAAAGGCATGATTGACAGTCCTATGGGGGAGTTGAAACTCGACAAAAAAATCCCAATATAACCAATGTGTAAAGGACGACTCTATAAACTGAAATGAGCATATTAAATCCCACAGGCTGGAATGTCCTTTTAATGCGTTCAATGAAGAAAGTTGAGAGGCTGTGAACCTCCCAGCAGATATTCCTTACGGAAATTCATTCCAAATTGTGGCAGTAAAATATGCGTGTTGTGTTCAAAACATTGTAATCCCATGATGAATCTGAACGCTGAATATGATACTTTCCTGCGGGGAATGAACGTAAGTCAAAGTGGATGGTATTGGAAAAAATAGCATTTAATTAATTTATAGCGTTCTTTCTGGTATTTTAGTTTTTAGTGACTACTATCAATTGAAAACCACTCAAATATACTTTAGAATAACATGATTTTTAATTCAATGCATGAATGATGTATAGTAATTTGCATTTCTTTTTGCTAAAAGCAAAGTGAAAAAGTACATTTTTTTGTTAATTTTCCCAAATTTTGATACAAAATATTTATGTATATATATTTAATTTTCATGTTCTTCAATGTTTTATATTCTAATATAACAATAGCATAAAAAACCATAAAACATTATTTTATAATTTTGACCTCGAACGTGGCAGATTACCTTTAGGTCAAATGCATGTGTGAAAGACACTGAACATAATTTATTCAAACTTAGATGGAAATTTTATCAATTTTATAATATTCATAGAAAATTTTTAATATTTGTCCATTATTTAAAAAATCTTTGAAGTGTTTGTTTACAACATTTCCTATTGTGTGAATAATGTTTCAGAACTATAAGTTTAAAGATGAAAACATTCATAGAAGAAAAATTGTAGGACGAGAGGGACTTGGAATCTCAAAGATTATAATTTAAATAATCAACAAGAAACATTTAGGCAATATATATATAAATACATAATTGCATATAACAATATAAAGCCCATATAAGGGAAGTGAGAGGTAAAAAAAATAATTATTCTTGGAACACAAGGCAAAAAGAATTCGATGACATCGCAATAATATTATCAACAGTTTATTTAATGGACATTGAACACTACATTAATTATTACTGTTTATATTTATACACATATTTCTTTTGACACTAAAAATAAAATCCTTGCCACAAACTTGATATTGGAAGTCATATGGCTATCAACTCAATGTGCATTCATCTTTAAAAATGGTATAGCTTTCACCAGTTTAGAAACTGGGACCTAACACCTAAGGGTCTATATAAGAATGTCAGAGATCTGTAGGATGTAAAAATATTAAACACTCATTGTACGAATAAAATTTAATTCAGTTACGGATCACCTCCATTCTGAAGATGTATGAAGGTCATGAAGAAAGTTAAGTAGCCAAGTTAAGTAGGCCAAAACCTTGTATCACCATTAAACAGGAAGATATTAAGTAAAGTAAACTTTATGCACACATTTTTTTGACTTTAAGCTGACATAGTTATATGCATAGAATTAATTACCTAAGTATAAAATAACCCAACAGTTCTTATTAACGTTCGTTTTTGACTGTCATATTGTAATTATGTAAAAGTAAAATAGAAAATTTTTCTATAAATATCAAAAAAAACTTTTTAAAGTTTCAACTCTCGAAGAAGTTATACGACCCCTGATTTAACAGTATACAAAAAGCTGATTGATTGATAATGGCATTTGATAGGGTATTGAGAAAGTATTACAAGTAATTATCTTAATCAATTAATTTTGTCGTCTGACTGATGTGGAATTAATTTTTTTCTGGTATTAAATTGGTGTCTCTCTCTAGTCTTCAGACCTACTTTCGTTTTAATAATATAGTGTAACAGAAAGAAAATAATCATCGCGACAAAAAAGATTTTGAAAATGAAATTGAATTCTAAGAAATGACAAGCTTTTAATTATTATACGACTGAATATGGCTGACGAATAAACAAGCAAAGAAAAAAAAAACAGTATTTATCAATAATAATAACAATAAGATATTTAATTTAATAATTCAAAAAAGAATAATGTCATATGGGACTATGATAATTCATATAAATTCATATATAATAATAACATATAAATTCGTCTAGCTGATCTTCAAGATTACATCATTGTAATAATAAAACGAAGAAAGAAAATGAAAAAAAATTCCTTGAAACAAATAAAAATGATTTTCGAAAGAGATTTAATTCTAAAAAATAGCAAAGTTTGTTGTCCTACTTGTTCGAATTGATTAACAAGGAATACAAGTACATAATGAAAGAAAAAAAACTGTTTTCATAATAATTTCATACTACCATAAGCAAATTGTGAAGACGGAAATTAGAGGCACAACGTCCTTAAACGAAATTTATTACTGACTGAGAAAAGATACATGCAGCAAAAACGGAAAACGCCCTCTTACGGAGAACAAAATATTACACAAAGCATCTAAATATAGTTACAGTCTAAAAAAATAGAAAACCGGAGAAAGTGAATATAAAGTTAAAGAACACCCGAAAAGGGCAAAACAGTGAAAGTGTGTAGTGAAATATATATATAAAGAGAAGAGAAAGATAATTCTGTAATAGATGTGTTTTTGCCTTGGATTGGTATCTAGCGAGAGCAGTATATAAATAACATGGTATGTTTTCCTTCATAAAGGTATCCTCAAGACGTAAAATTATTTGGGGTAAAAATAAGCAAAATTATTTTGGGGTGAAAATATTTCCTGGACATTTTGTTTCACACCCTGTTATTAAATATTTTTAAAATTAATTGTGTTCTTTTTTTTAATATTCCAATGCAGTTCTAACCGTTTACCGTTTGTTATTGTGCTTGTCTAAAGATTTTCAGCTTCACTGTTTTTATCTTATGAGCACTTCGGATGTTGAACTGTTTCTTTCTTTTTTGATGACAATATGAGACACTTCAGGGGTTTTCTATAGCAAATGTTATTATGCTACTGTAAACCACATGTTAATTGATTCTGTCTGCAAATACTGTTGCAAAAATGGTCCTGTTTGTAATTGATTTCACGTCAGTTCTCTTTTGATTTTTGTATTGATTTTATATTCTTTATGCATATATGCTGCATATATGATATATGGTATAATGCTGCATATATCATATACGCACATCTGCAGTATTCAGTACATATTTTTTCCGTATAATTGATATTTATTCCCCCATACAGTTTAGCATAGCCCATACCATAGAACCTGAATATAAAATTTGTTATTCTAGCCAAGAAGCAAAAAAATAAATAAATGAAATAGTAAAAAACCTTAGTATGGATGTGTTCCTTTCCTTTTTTGTAACAAAACATCTTTTTACAAAATGAACACACATTAACTAAAAAGATAAGTCGGCTGTATTACTTTGCTCGCATCCCGTGATGGTAACTACGCGACGGGTTTTCGCAATTCCCTTAATTCGATTATACAAGGGTTTGAATTGCCCTTCCATTGGACACACACAGGGCACGTACTTTCTGACCACCTTTTCCGACGAAAAGAACCTCTGTTCCCGACAACTTTATCTGATTGGAATTTTTCCCGGCAACGCCGTCTTCCCCCAAAACAACTTTAGGGATGCTCCGCTGTGGGGCCAGGGGAGCAGAGGCAATTAAATAGATGGGATTTTTGCGCCGCCGACAACACTGTGACGCAGGTAATTGAGAACACACGCTCTTTGATTGAATGACTGATTGTTTCATTGACGAACCGCCTTCCAGCTGCTAACCAGATGGAACAAGCAATCGTGATCCTTAAATTAAAAGATCAGGGAGTATCGAGGCTGTCCTAAATGAGTTGGCTTGCAACTACTAAGTGAATCAGGGACGTTTATTACACGGTGCATTAGAATCATCTTTACTACTGCATAAAACCAGAAATATCTGCTTTTAGCACTTAAAATTTCATTTGCTAGAAACAACTTTATTGTTTTCAATTTTATTAGTAAAACAAAATAAAAAATTATGAAAAATTTGCAATAGACATTTGAAGAGAGACAGTTCATATGAAAAATAAAATTAATTTTATTAATATGAAAAAAATGGCTAAAAGATTACTAGATGTCAACAGGGAATTTTGTAAAGATAAATTGAAGAACCCTAAAAGGCAAAAACTCTTTCCATTTGTTAAGCAGATGGACAAGCAATCGTGATCCTTAAATTAAAAAAGATCGGGGTATCGAGGCTGGCCTAAATGAGTTGAGCAACTAAATTAAGTGAGTCAGGGACATTTATTACACATGCCTTACAATCATACTTTAGTACTGCACAAAACCAGAAATAACTGCTTTTAAAACGTTACAGCAGCACTTAAAGTTTCATTTGCTACAAAAACACCTTTTTTTTTTGTTTTCAATTTTATTCGTAACATAAAATAAAATAAATTTATGAAGAATTGAAGTTGACATTTGAAAAGAGCCACTGCAAAGATTGATTCTACGAAAAAAAATTAATTTCATAAATATCAAAAAAAAAAAAAAAGCTAGCTAGATTACTAGATATCATCAGGGAATTTCGTAAGGGTAAATTGCAGAACTTAAAGCAGAAACGCTTTCAGATGTTAAACAGATGGAAAAATAATCGTGATTCTTAAATTAAACGGTCAGTGAGGGTCATGACTCTCTCGAAATAGGTTTGCTTGCAAATAAGAGAATCAAAGACATTTATCATACAAATTATATTAGGACCATCTTTACACCTTTAGCACTGCATAAAACCAAATATAACTGCTTTTATATGTTACAAAAAATTTCAAGTTTCATTCGCTACCACCAAAAACTGTTGTTTTAAATTTGACATGCAAAATTAAATTTTTAAAAAATGTAGAATACATTTAATGAGAGACACTTGGTGAATTCATGTTGTAAAAAAAAATATGATTATTAGGAATGGTTAAGGAAAATATTATATATCATGTATGAATTTTGTAAGGATAAATTAAAGAACTAGGGGAGAGAAACGCCTTCCAACTTCTAAGCAGATGGAGAAATAATACTGATACTTAAATTAAAAAGATCATGTAGGATCAAGGTTGTCCTAAATGAGTTGGCTTGCAGCTAATTGAATCGAGGACATTTATTATGCAGGATGCATTGGAATAATCTTCTCAATATAGACAGTAAATAAAGCCATAAATAAAAGAAAGTTATGCTCATTTTAAATGTTACATCAACATTTAAAGTTTAATTTGCTAAAAAACCTGTTTTGATTATTTTGCAGCCTTATGCGTAAAAGGAAATTAAAAAATAATGAAGAATCAGAGGAAAGAGACTTGAAAGATGGATTCTATGAAAATAATAAGAAATACCAGAAAATAACTAACTAGTACACTAAATGCCATGAGTGAATTTTGTAAGGATAAATCGAATAACTAGGGCAAAAATATCCTTTAAATAGCACCCAGATGAAAAAAATAATCGTGATAGTTAAATTAAGATCAGGGAGGTTTAAGTCTATCTTGAAATTGGTTGGCTGAGAGCAAAGTGATTCACGGACACCTTTATACAATACATAATATGAGAAATAGCGTTAAAATTAAGGCAATGCATGTAACAAGAAATAAAATAATATTGCTTTTAAATGTAAAAGCAGAAATTAAAAGTTTTACTTGCTACCAAAACTGGTTTGTTTAGTTAATTTTATACTTAAAAAGAAATAAAAAATATTAAGGAATCGGATAAGAACTTGGAAGATTCATCTTACGAAAGAATTTTGAGTACTAGGAGATAGGCACCTAAATTATTAAATGTCACGTGGAAACACTTTGACCAAAAAATGTAAAAGGGCATATCAGTCATAGGCACAATGGTGTATGAGATGTAGTAATAGATGGTATAGGAATCACAAATCGCAGCTGAAATACATATGTCCATCAATGTGCTAGATCAGTGGTAGTCAACCTGGTCCCTACCAACCGTTAGTGGACGTTCTAGCTTTCCCTTGTGAGTAAGGGGTTTTTGAATACCGGGCATTTTGACCGGAATTATAAGCCCACTGGAAGAATATTATGTAGCAGATTCAGCTTTACCCGAGGGATTGGGGTTCTTTCTTCTTGCGAAGCCTCCTCAACGTGGTCAGTTTTTAGGAGACCCTTAATTGGATTAGTAGGATTCCAAGTTTTCCATTCATCTAATCGATCTTAAATCAAGAGACGAAAACAATGTAATTTCTGAACTTTTAATAATGTTATGTTTCAAGTGTTAATTTAATTTCCAGTCGTTAATTTTGTTTACCTTTCTATTATATTAAGATTTTTGTTCTTGTCTTATACAGACTTTTAAAGCGAAGACCTTTGTAGTATATCTTCCTTATAAAGCCACTCTGTTACGATCCATATTATTATAAAATTATTGATTTAAATGTTTAATTTCTAGTAATTAATGTATTTTTTATTACTTTTTACAGACTATATCTGGAAAAGACTTTTAAATATGGCACTGGTTGTTGTTTACTTTCTTGTTTTATGCCTCATACCCATAAGCGTGAATAGCATTAAAAATTCTCATATGTGCAACAGAACAGAAACGTAAGTACAATAAAAAAATAAAATTTACTTTTCCATCCAAATAAACATTTCTGCTGAATTAATAAATACTCTGAATTTAGAAGATTGCATGGCATTTGACCAGTTGCTAATTCAGAGGCGATTTTAGTCCTATAATAATATATTAGCAGTTGGTGTATTTAGTTTCTCCCATAATATTAATAGCATATGTTGAATTTAATTTGCCCCATAATAATAGTAGAAAATGAAAATAAACATAGAACACAACATTTATTATCAAAACACTAGATTAAATTAAAAATTTAACTCCTTATTTTTATTTTTTTGTTATTTTATTTTGAATGTGAATAAAATTCTTAAAGTCCACAAATCTTCCACCAGGAAGCACTTTTGACACACAAAATTGTATACAATGTTTCTTATTCGTTTCTGTAAGAAATGGTTTGATAGCACTTGAAACTCGTTTTATAGATTTTCCTTTTTTTTTCAAAATGTGGAATCATGTAGATTTGGAAACTTCAATGGCTTGAGCTGCTGATCTTATGGTGCATTTTTGCGCTAAAAGTATATGTCTAAGTGTTTCAGATTTTTCACCGTAATCTTTTGTATTTACGTCCACAGTTTTGTTTTTCTCAGAGAATTAAAATTGGCATGAGATTCACCTTTACTTTTTTTATTCACCTTTAAGCATGTGTTCCAAATACTTGATGGGATCATTTTGTCGCACTTAAATTATTCTGCAGCTAACGCAATTGCACCTTTCTGAAACTTTTCGTTTTCTTTGAATGCTTCAGGAACTGGACAATGGCAACTCGACCTTTGCTTGAAAAGACTCTTCTTTTTGCATCTTACTTTTACAATGAGTTGATATTCAACTGAAGTAAAACAATTGATTTCGATCAGTGGATGAAATTAGCAAAATAGTTATAATTCGTAATAATGAGGTTAACCTAAAAATGGAAAGATATGTCAAAACCAAGGACAGATGCCATGAAACATTGATTTTGATGGAAGGCTCCGCAATTTTGCGCTACAACATAGCCTATAGCTGCATTCACCAATAATCCCAATTTAATTATTCACGCTTTTACTATTGAGCTTGAATGACCAGTGTCTAGAGCTCTGGCGCTTGGTGGCAATGTTTCGTGTTCGAGGCCTAGTATGTTTCTACAGCAGAATCAACTTTTAAGGCATTCCCGGTCTCCTATGACTGTAAAGTGCCCAAAGTCAGACTTCTACCTACAGTTGCTCCATCAGAACAGAAGCTGCACGCTCTTCACTATTATGGGACGAGAACAACAAAAACTTTGCTACTATTATTATTATGGGACAAGGGAAATAACTTATCATCAATTTATCATTAGCAGCTTAAATATACAATTTAAAAGATGCGCAGATTTTAAATATGAAAATATCCCAATCATATTTAAAAATCAATTATATCCATCTTTTAATCTAAAAAATTGAACGCTTTTTCCATTATTCTTTTTTTGTAGTTAATTTGTAATAATAATCATATAAATTATATGGCCTTATTATGATAATTTATATTTATGAAAATTTATTTTCTCTTATATTTGCAGATATCTTGAACCTGTGATACGGTCTCAGTCGTATACGACTAAAAGTTAAATATGAAACGAGATGCTTCCTACTTTTCAAGTGCACTAAGTATAGGTAAGTTTAATTAAATTCAAGAAATTGTCATGATATTTATTCTATATAGTTCTTCTCTAAGGAATGCTTATACAAATTTTACGATCGCAATTTTTAAATAAAATTTTAAAAGTTCAATTTTTAATTTTCTTAAATAATAAAAATTTAAAATATATAATAATAAAATATATTTATTTTCAGGAAATTGTTATATAAAACATAAATCATGCATTTAAAAGTAATTTTATAAAGGAAACAGATGTATATATAATAATTTAACAAAAATAAATTAGGGTACTAAATATTTTAAATTGATATTCTGCTGTAATTTAACAACATTTGTGTTTAAATTGTCCCTGTGTCAAAATCCCTCATAATTTACACGAAGAATGAATATTAGAAATGTCTAATATATGTATATATATTATAATTTCTTTTACGGTTTTTTTTTTTTGTATGAAAATTGCCTTTTAATATACGATGCAAAGCAGCGTAATTATCTACCTACAAACCGCAGATTATACGCTAAAATAATCTTAAAATTTCAAAGGACGCATTATAGACATAAATCACTGGGTACAATTTTTAGCCATTTTTATCGTAAAGTTTCACACCAGAAAGGCTCGATAAAACCCCCTCAAGAATGCTTTTTCAGAGATAAATATTGACACAATTTTGTGTGAGAGAGAAATAAACAACCTTCGCTAAAAATACAAGACGCTTTACATAAGGCAAAGTTAATAATGAACTGTGATACTGATCAAGATTTCCATTTCTCTGGCAAACATGAATATTATAAATCGTTGGGAAAATGTCGTCTCTTTTATTTTCATCACAGTTTCTAAGTGTGGGGAAAATATATAAGTATATCTTTTGTTTGTTTTCCATTGTCCTAAATTCATAACATAATATTTATTTTATAAAGTCGTACAGTAAAAATGCTTTTTTAAATCAAAAAGCGTTCAGTTAGTGTTATGCCATGGCATTTAAAAGAACCTGAATTGTGTAAGGTATATAAAATAATAGATGCAAATCATTCTCGTATTATATACCATTGCGAATCATACGTGATTTTTTATTTTTTTCTGGCGGCAAATAAAGCCAGTTACAAATAACGATATATCGCTACGGATTGTACGACATTTTCTATCTTTCTGGGGCAAATATAAAAAATTTTTAAAAAACCAGCACACGGATTAAATGCCTTTGCGGACCACACGAATTCATTTATTCTTTTCTGATCAAAAATAACGTCAGCGAGTGATACGCCACTGACGATTATAAGAAGTATTTCATTTTTCAATTCCTTCTATTGGCTGACACTGTCCTTATATATATCTTGTTCAAATTTTCAATCGTTCATAAAACACTTTTTATTCATCCACTCAAGTTTAAATACATTTATTTTGAACATGCAGTGGATGACACATGATGATAATACAGATTTTTTAAATATTAATTCAGTAATTAAATTTAATTAATTCCTTTAAATTTTTTTAGATTTAAGTTGCATGTATCTACCAATAGATGACGCCAGATAAACTTAAAAAAAATGAATGAAAATTATTTATATAGGACTTTCAGCAATATAGTGTGAAAAAAGTAGGAATTGATTTAAATTTTTTTTATATTACTTGTTGCTGGTCAAAAATAATATGTACAGATATACATTTGCTGCGGATTACAGGCTATATTTTTATCTTTTCTGTTTGAAAATAACGTCATTGTATTGCACTGCGGATTATACAAGATATTTTATTTCTGTGGTCAAAAATAACGCAGTGGGTTATACAATGCTGAGGATTATGCGATATCTTTATTTTTCTGGTCAAAAATAATAACCAACAGTTTATACACCTCTGAGGATTATACGAGGTTTTTTTATTTCTTCTGGTCGAAAATAACGTCATAATACTGCGCTGCGGATTATGCACGATATTTTATTTTTCTGGTCCAAAATAGCGTCATTGTACTGTACTCTTTTATGGTCGAAAATAACATAGCAGGTTATACACTGCTGCTGATTATTAGATATCTTTTATTTTTCTGGTCACAAATAACGTCAACGGTTTATACACATCTGAGGTTTTTTTTATTTCTTTTGGTCTCAAATAACGTCATTGTGGAAAAAACACGCAGCGGGTTGTATACTACTGCGGATTGCACGAAGTCTTTTACTTTCTTCTGGTCGAAAATAGAGTGTTTTTGCTTACCGTTTTTTATCGTCCGATATTTTTTCTTTCATAGCGCGCTTGCTCATAGGAAACATTGTACATATTGCGCCTGCGTATCTGTAATACTGCACTAGTGAGCTATTCCTATGAGCATGCGCGCTAGGAAGAAAATATCGGACGATAAAAAACGGTATGCAAAAACTCTGTAATAACGCTAAAGCGTTATAAATATAAAATTGCAATACTTTAAAATGTCTTATTCTATACTGATTTTTTTTTTTTTTTTTTTTTGCAATATCTCATAGAGATGTGGTGCGAATTGGATATAGACAAGTACCGGAATTAAGGCAGAGAGTTATAACAGAATGTTGTCCCGGATATGGACTGTCGTATTCTGTGTGTGAACGTAAGTATTGAACACTTAAAAACACTCCGACAAAAGTCTTTTTTTGCGTAACAGTAATCTTCATTCCAAACTACATGTTGTATTTTTTTTTTTAAAGATTTATTCATGTAAAATTTAAAAAAAAAAGTGCTCATTATATTTTTGTGTATTCTTATAAACATTTAGCTCCCCTTCCATCCTGTATAACTGTTGTGTTCCTTTCTATGTTTGCTAACTTTTTTGTTGTCGTATGCGTTAAAGAATACAAGAAGATCAAATATCGAGGTGCTCCCGTGTAATATTGTTTATGTTGATTGTCAGTTCTGAGTATAAATCCTCCTCCTGATAGTCCGGACTAGGCATGAACTTTGCAACAGCTGGGCAATCAAAGACATGATGAGGAATAAGCTCGACATTAGAGCAGTTGTCACATTTTTTTTTATATTCTTTAACGCCAGCAGCAAAGATTTTCATATTTTTGTGGTGCTTCATCTTTAATCTTGCGAGAGTAGTAGCTGTTTCACTATCGACATTTAGTTCTGTAATTTGGTATTTAGTTTTGATCTTAGAAGGAATTTGATTTTGCCAAGGCATTTGCATCTGCAAGGGGAAGTAGGAATGGCAGTCTGATTCAGATTTCTGGCATTCTGCGCCAAAGAATCTACAATTTCATTAAAATCCAAATCCACATGGGCAGGGATCCATTGCTGCATGAAACATTCGATGCAAGCAGTGGATTTTGTAAAAAAGAGGTTTGCTTGTTTTCCCATACATTGTTCTGTCAATTTATTTTGCTGAAAACCTTTTTTTTGGTATAAACCTTTAGAAACCTCAATTTAATATTGTATATAATCATTGAAAAATTCTTTTGAAAGTCAGTAAACAATATTCTTTAAACAACAACAAAAAAATTAAATTAAATTAAATAGTAAAAATTTTAACTTTCAATATTATTATTTTATTTATTATGATTTTATATGATTTATTATGATTTGATAAAATAATGTTTTTGCATTGTTTAATCATTAAACCGACGCGAAGTTATTTCTATTTCGAAACATTATAAATCCAAACTTATTTAAAATATGCAACTTTTGTATAATAATGCATTTTTATAATTTTAGAAAAGGACCATAATTTTATTTATATATTCATATATTATTAGTTTTATTAGTGACAGAGAGAAAGATTATGAAAAGTTAGCTGATTATTAAATGGTATAATAGCAATTATTGTATTATATTTAATTTTTATTTTCTTATAATTTTACACTAATGTTGTTATAAAATCCTTGCAACCATCTATAAAATATGCAATTTATAAAAATGTATGTTTATTGAAACTACTATGAAATCTAAAAACAACATATTAACCAATGTTCAAAGGAATCACCCTTAACAAGGAAGAAGGTTAATTGTTGCAGAAATGTTTTTTAAATAATTTTAAAAGTAAAATAACTGTTTTTGTATATTTTATCATTGATAACATTTATTACACTATTAATTAAAACTACACTACTAATTAAAACAAAACAGTTTTTTTTGTTCATTTATTTGTTAATCTAATGTATTGCACTGTTTCCCTATTTCATGTTTCATGAAATTTTTATAAAAATCAACATGAATATTTATTCTCCAAAGTATTAAAATTTACATTTGAATAGAAATAGATTTACATTTTAGCAAATATGATGCAATTTTTCTACAGAAAACGGAAAATCATATTCATAGGAATTTTAACAACAAGTTCCAATTGTAACATAAATTTATTTCTCACAAACATATTTCTAGAAATATAGTATAAACAGTCATTCTCAGTTCTTTAAATCCTTACGATTTTGAACATAAATATATAACAGATTTTCTGAAATAAAAAGCAATAACAGAGAGAATTTCCTCCAAAAATTTGTTCTTACTTTAAAATTTCGTTGCAGCTGTTTGTGCTATGGGCTGTTTCAGAGGACACTGCCTCGAGCCAGACACGTGTAGCTGTTATCCAGGATGGAATGGAAAGAAATGCGATGAAAGTAAACAGGGTTTAAATTTTTTGTATTTTATTTTTAAATTAAAATGAATCCTTTACATTTATATAACATGTGTTTAGGAGGGACATAATTATAGTATAGGAATTTAAAACTCAATTATAAAGATACAAACCATTTCGTGTGCATACCGTTTACACTACTTTTTTTATCCATTGACTTATGGATAAAAAAGTTATATAAAAAAAATATAAAGTCAATTCTTATTTTTCACTCTATTGCAGAAAAGTCCTTTATAAATAAAGTTGAAATTTTCCTCTTACATCTGGTGCCATCTATTGGTAGATACATGCAACTTAAATCAATTTAATAATTAATCCTAATTAATCGCCAATTAATTCCCGTGTACAAGAAAAGAAGAGATAAAAAACATAAAAATCGACTTCATTCTCAATTGGACACTTATAGACTCCTTCATAATATTTTTCTCTTTGCATTGTGATAATTATATTTTAGTTTTCTGCATGTACTAGCATACGGCATGAAATGTCTATTTTATTAATATTAATCGAATATTAACATAATATATAAAAAAAACTTTTAAGTCACTTCCTACATTTTTTTCATTATATTGCACAAAGTCCTTTACAAATAAATTTGAAATTTTCCTCTTACATCTGCGCCATCTATTGGTAGATGCATGCAACTTAAATCTAAAAAAAAAACTAAAATTAATTCATTAAATTTAATTAATGAATTTATATTTGAAAAAACTGTATTAACATCAAGTGTCATCCATTATAAGTTCAAAAAAATGTATTTGGACTTGAGTGGAGGAATAAAAAGTATTTTATGAACGATTATAAATTTTAATAAGATATATATAGGGAGAGTGTGAACTAATAATTGGAATTGAAAAAAAAAGTAGTTTTCATTTTCTATTTTAATGTTCAAAGTTGCTTTGTAAACTTATTTTGAAAAAAAAAAAAAAAAAAAAAAAAAAAAAAAAAAAAAATGGATTTATTTTACATGATTGATTAATATTTAAAGAACATTTTAACATATAACATTCTATTTACATATGCATCATCTGTTTTTTGAGCATTTATTTTTTTCCTTTTGATAAAAAAGCATTATGTAATTTTTTGTCAATTGAAATCACTGCTTCGAGTCGTTACTCTTTGTTGCGCGTTAGGAGGAAATTTTTACTTGCTACACGTTTAAAAGACCATATAAGCAAACTGCACAACAAACATTTTGCCAGAATCATTCTGCAATCGATAGTGCTCTGTGGAGAATGAAATGGGTACATGGTGTGCAAGGAAAACAAAATTTTGGAATCTAAGTTATAATATGGAAAAGTAAATTCTAAAGAGTAATTTCTGTGTTGTGAAATCAGTAAGTGAGATGCAATGTGTAAAATATCAATTTAAATGCTCTTTTAATCTTAATGAATTACATAAAACGATACTGTTTTTCGTTTTATGCTTGTTTAACTGCCCAAAATTAGTTTACAGAACCGCTTTTTTGCCTCTGCTACTGAAAATGTAAACAAATTGTTTTCTTTAGAAATCAATTTCTCGTGGTTTAAATTGTATGTATGCGAAATGGTGTTGCGTGCACCACAGTGCACTCTTTAAAACTGAGCTCTAAACATTAACTCAATTTAATTATGCAAAACTTATATTACACTTAAATGAAATGGTTGAAAGCGTGTCCTATATGTTTGTTATGTCATTCAAAGTTTTTAAGCCTTCTCTCTAAAATTTGCTTTCGCTAAACTTGTTTATAATTTCATTTAACAGCAAAGCATTTATGCACAAAAAAAGCGATATTTTTTTTAAAAATTGTAATATGACTTTAGTTTGAAGTTTGGAGTTTTCAACCAAGAACAAGAAATAAGTGTTTGTTAGCTCTTTTTAATCAGTTTCTGTGAGCACTTTTAATGTTATTGTAATTAATTAATTGGTTATAGTTTATGACACACAGTCATATAAATAAATTCTAGATTCATTAGAAATCAGTAAAAATAAGACTTAATTTTTTTTTCTCATCAAACTCAGGGACTCTTGGTTAAGACGGTAGTAAGTGAAATAAAAGGAAGAAAAAACAAATGTATTTAAAAATCCATTCTGTAGATTTATTGATTCTGTTACCCATAGAATAAGGTTAAAAAATTAACACTCTTTATTTTTGGAGATTAAAAGTTTCTAGAACGACAAAAGAATTTTTTTCTTTTTTATAAATTTATTAAGCCAATGCTATTTTTTTTTCTTGTCTATCAGCTAAGAATGGAGATTTTATACTACTGTATAAGAGTGGCGCATTGATTTTGTTATGGTCCTCGTTGTTATTAAAACTGTCAATGCTTTGACAGGTTTCTGTTTCAGGGGCTTTAAACATTTAACTATTTTATACTTATAAGAAGAAAGAAAATTACCTAATTATCAAAATACAATATATATATATATATATGTATGTGTGTGTGTCGTACGAGTAAGAACATCTTACGATTAAACTGTAATGTATATCAATATTGAATTGATTTTCGAAACGACATCTAACCGATAGCTTGCATCGAATATTTTTCGAATACCCTTCTTTCCCCCAAAAGAATTACTTGTGTTGAAAAATAATTATTATTATGAATAAATTCTCCTCTAAATAACAATTTTTTTTTAAAAATAAATGTCTGTTTAATTATTTCTTTTTTTTTTTTTTGTCAAAAAACTCTATTTTAATAGTTTTAAAAATATGTTGCAGCAAATGCTGCAATTAATTTCTTAATATGAAAAGTTGAAAACATTGCTATTAAACATATTAGATAAATATTTACAAAATATATTTTCACAAACATGTATTATAATACATGAATATAAGTTAAAGAACATTTAAGCATGAAATTTTGAAAGAATTATTAGAAGAGATTTTAATTTCATCGTTTTAAATTAATTAAGAATAATAAAAATAAAAATTTAGAAAATCTAAGCTCTGAAGATTTTTTATGTATACGTGAATACCTTTTAAATTAAAACTCAAACTTCCAGTACGTTCAAAATATTTGCATACGTACCTGTACTAATTATATCCCTTACTTTCAAAAAGATTAGTATCATAAAATATTCATCATCTTTGTTATTATAAAAACTAAAACTAACTTCAAGCTTTTTTCATAGCTTAAATTTTAAAAAATTTTGATTCTGTTTCAAAGTTGAAGGTATTTATCTAAACAGAATTCTTTAGTAGGAATTAACAAATAATAATCTGAAATATATTGCATATATTGCGAAATATTAGAAATTTCCAAAAAGTTTCAGATTTATTTTATTCTCTGCTGGGTTAAAATGATTTGGAAAAGGAAATTAAATTCGCAACGGTTTCATATATTTGAAATTAACTCTAGAGCTTTTGCAAAATATTTTTTTTTTTTTTCGAAACAATTATAAACAATGACGATTGCACAATTTTGCAATCGTCTACAGCATGAAAAAAAAAAAAAAAAAAAAACTTTCTGCAGACGGTTTTCTAAAATTCAATTTGATATTTTAAAAATTTATTTTACATATTTTCATGGGAAAAAGTTTTTTTTTTTTATTTTTAAAATTTTCTTATTAAAATGAATTTAGTTTTGAAGTAGCGAAACAACACATGTTTATGAATGATTTTTTTATGGTGATTTGTTACGTCAGACGAAGCCTTTTTTTTTTCCCAATGCAGCTGGCAAATACTTAGACAGTTGTCTTTTATGCCATAAGCAAGGGCTGCACCGCCGTTACTCTTAGCATACCCAGGGCATGCGTGTAGCTTGAACATAAGATCCGGATGCGGAGTAAAAATGCCCCCCAATGCTATACGATCCTGTTAGACCGGGATCTATGGTTTAAAGTGGATTCCGAACCACTACAAATATCCATAGCACCGACGGGTCGCGAACCTGAAACCTGTTGTACTGAGAGCTAGAAACTCGGCCATCAGGCCCTCAGACGAAGCCTTTTCTTCAAAAATGTTAGAATTTTTAAAAGGCTTTCAAATTTTATGCTTTATTTTACGCCGAAAAGGAAGTTTTAGTTAAGATAGACATAAAAAAAAATTATGCTAGGATGTGGAATATACTTTTAAAAGTTTTTAGAAAGACAAAATCGTATACGAATAAGAAAACTGTTGAACCCAAAAGAAGAAAACTTCAGAATGTAAGAACCATTATTCTATTTGAGAAAACTAAGATAACTTTATCTTAATTGGCTGCTGAGTTATTTAAGAAAACTGATCTCCCAATGAGTGCAAGAATAATAAAGAGACTGTTGCGACCAAGGAAGACTGGCTGACAGTTTAATCTATAAATTGAAGTCATATTATGGAAATATCATACGTAGAAACTATAACAGTATTATTGATATGTAGTAAGCTATCTGGGCTCATATATGCAGCAAAGATGACGAATCAATGCTCTGGTTTTGCCGCAAACTACCATAACAGTATAACATTGTTGTGTCTGATAGTACTCTTTTTATGACCATAAAAACCAAAATCCATTATCAAAAGCTCTCAGGAATGCCATAAAGCCAGTGTTTGCAGATTTATCAAGCTCTCAATTGCTAACACAGTGTCTTGGTGGGAGACACAAATCCGAATGAATCGATAAACTTGATAATTTAGAAGTATTGTCTAGAAACATTTGCTTGTAGTATCACAATTTAACAAATTGCTACACATATAGCAACATAGGTTTATAGTAGAACATCACTAAAAGCATGTATAGCTTTCTAGAAGCTATTTGAAAATAACGCAACAATCTGAATTTAAAAATAGAAAAAAATTTTCAAATGTTTAAAGAGAACAAATGAAGTGTCACTACTGCAGAATACAAAATTGCATTCACATTTGAGACCGGAAAGGTAAAAGATGGAAAAATTGTTTGAATAAGGAATCCTTTTTATGAAGGAAGAATAAACTTATGCTTCTGAGACTTTTGAAAACCGCAAGTTTATTTACGTATGTTTGTATTGAAATTTTATGTTTAAAAGCTTTTTTCTCATTTTGTATATTTTGAGTTCGCGCGCAGGACATTTTAAAACTAATGTACCTAGAACATTGAAATGTGTAGGGTACTTTAAGTGTACATTGTTTGCAAGGTGTACATTGTCATTGTTCAAGATGATATTTTAGCATTAAATACATAAATTTAATGCTAAAATATCATTTGTGCAAATTTTTTTCTGGAAAGTAAACTTTTTTATAAAATTAAAAAAATTAATTTTAAAATTTAAAAATATATATTATTTCAATTTATTTTTATTGAGTTAATATAAAATACAAAACACGTGTGCATTGTAATCTATTACAACTGTTTTTGTGCTTCTAAGTGCTTGACCATATTTGAAGATGAAATCCTAATATTGTTTTTTAAAAAAGAGAATTACATAATCAGTTTTAAATTTTTTGTTTTCAATTTTATAAAAATCTTTTAAAATATATAATGTGGTGTACTTTTCATAAAATCCCTGCTAAAAATAATAATTCTAGCATTAAAAAAGAAAAAACTACGGTAAATCTAAAAAAGTTGTCTTTTTCTACCTCTCGGTATAAATGCAAAAGGTATGAGAACCCCTCTAACCCCTAAAACTTATTATAGTGTAACTGAATATCGTGTAAATTCCCAAGTATCCCATGATCTAAGAGTGATACCATAGCACATAAGCATGTTCTTGTAATAATCTCATAATTATAGTTCCAAGTGTCAAAAGGAAAAATAAAATCCAGTGTTTTTATAATTGTATATAATTTTTTAATGATTTTAGAAAAAAAGAGTCATAATGATTTTGAAGAAAATTGAGCTCTTTTTCAAACATTTATTGAATCTATATGCTTTATCCTTTTAAAGTATTACATTGAAATATGTTTATATTTTTGAATAGAAAATTTAATACTTATCGAAAATTTCCTGATATAATTAAAATGTGTGTTATTTTAATTTAAAAAAAAATATAAGTGTTACAAATTTTATATATTATAAATTATTTTTTAGAGTGCTCTCCAGGTTATTATGGTTTAAATTGTATTGATGAGTGCTCATGCAAAAATGGAGCGTCATGTTCACCTGTTACTGGTGAATGCAATTGCACAGATGGTAAGTTAACAATTATTTAAAATATTTAAAGTAATTTGTTGATATTATTCAATGACAAATATTCATTTTTTATATCAAAGTTACATTTTTAGTTCTACTTTGAATAAAAATAAATGTAATAGAAAAAATTTAATTAAAATCGAATAATGGAAATTTGTTATAATTAAACTAATTCTTTGAATTGCATATTGCTTTCTTAACATTAATGCGATTAAATCACTTCCATGTACTGGATAATGCTTTTTTAAGTATTTCGTTATTCGATGTAAAATAGTCTGTTCTCTAAAGTATTACATTTTAATTGTATTTTTAAAATAAACTTTATATGTGCATATTGATTTTAAGTAATTTTATTTTTAGAAAGAAAAAAAATTTGAAAGCAGTCCATTGTGCATTTTACATTCTTGCAAATGCTTATTTTTTAAAATCTACTCTTTGCTTTCCTAATTCTCTCCCTGAAGTTATTGAAATTACCTTTTACAATAAAATTTTGAAATGTAATAATTTTTCCACACTTTTGATTAAATTTTGTCACAGTATTCATAGAACTGTGCGTCTTTATTCGTTTACGTATAAAATCAAAAATTCCATGGAGTTCAACTTGAAAAGCAAGCAAACAAACAAACAAACTTCTAAGCAAACAAACCGAAATAAATAAGTTGCACAAATCTTGAGCCTGTGTATGCTGAAAGAATAAATTCATCTTACCTATTTACACAAGAGCAATTTGCAATTCATATGGCGGAAGACAGATAGAATCAAATAAACATGCAACCTTATGTCTTGAATTCAACTTGTATTTTCAACATGGCAGAATTAAGTTATTTAAATTTTAGAATACATTATTGTAGTTGGGAAAACTTATCCAGCAAAATTGTAAGGGCTAATAGAGAAACTAATTTTTTTTGCATATGATATGTACAAGATGTCCATAAATAGTTTAACAATTTAAAAAGTTTACTACGAAAACAAATAAAAATATAGGATGAGTGAAAATTATTACAAAATAAGACTCATTTTTTCATTTTTCATATTTCATCTAATTTTAATTTACTTTATTTTACTACATATCTATTAGATCACCATTAGTCTCTCGTAGGACATTAAGACGACACTCAATTTCCAGCCATATTCTTGTAGCATACTATAAGCAATGATGTCAATGCGAACTGTGTTCCTCTGTTTTAGGTTATTCATGTCCCGACTTTTGTTTGAAAGACGATATCTTCAGCATAATCCTGGTAATAATAATATCTTTAATCCAACACTAAATTTCGTATACCTAATAAAGGTACAGAACTTGAATAATCTAAAATGAAGGGCCACTGATGGCATTGATAAGGGTATGCTACAGGCAAGAAATCGAATACCCTACTTATGTTCTCATACAGATACTTACATATTAAATAAAATGAAATTAAAATAAATGAGGCAAAAAAACCATAAGCATATACATTTCATTTTGTAATAATTTACCTTAATTGGTTTTTCTGTTAAATTTGTTATAAATTTTTGAAATTGTGAAATACTTTCTAGACATCCTGTATTTGGGAACGATGCATTTAAGTGCTTAGTGATTGAAAAAAAAAAAAAAAAAAAGATTTGAAAATCAAAATAGAGGGCTAGGCAATTAGAATGTTCCAAAATCATTTAGATATTTTTGTTTTTATATCAGAGCTCAAAAGAGGCATCATTAACACTAATTCAACCTTCATGTCATCGGATGACAGATTTCCTCCTATTCCAAAAATTTTTTCCGCAGAAATATTCAGTATAAAAATGAGTTTAGCATACAACTTTTTTTATTCAGAGAACAAAGTATCGTATTGAGATGATATAAAACTGGGCATAACATGGCAATATACAAATGAATTAGGACGTAATAGATATACAAATGAATTATGATGGCAAATATACAAATATTGTGAGTTTGGAGGCAAGTGTAATTCTACTGCAACCAATTCCATGATTTTTATAAGTAACGTGCAGGTATTTCCTGAAATCAAAGATAAAATGTGAAAACACACCGTCATGGTCGAACCTGATTCTTTTTTCGTAATGATTTAAGAATCTCAGTTCAGACTTTAAGGCAAAGTCCTTTGCCATTGTAATATATTATCTAGTAGTCTAAATATCATTTTTTACAAACTAGCCACGACATTTCCTCTCGACCTTAGCAATTTGGAAAGAATATTTTTCGGGTACACTTTAATTCTTTATTATACACGTGCAGTTCTTAGTTTTCTTCATATGTGATACATCATTAGTTCATTGTGATACCGCTTAGCTTTATGAATTATTTGTAACTAAACCACTTTAATGGGTAAAACTTAAAATACTTGCCCAATAAACTAAATTATTTAAATACATTATTCGAAGTGAAGCAATCATCGAATTTTAGATTAAATCGCATACATTTTTAAAAAGGCTATGATAAAGTTTGAATTTAATATATTCTTGAAAATTATTATATATAGGGTGATCGTGGTACCTTGATTGCTTTGTAAAACATTCTTTGAAGTACAAAAAAAAAAAAACAACATTTAAAATATTTCTTTCATAGCCCTGAAAAGAGAAGCTTTTAATCTTTTAATATTTATCTAATCTACTATGTGGCCTTTTAAGTTGCAAAAAAAAGGTATGTGTTTTGGGTTGTTGTTGTTGCTAATTCTTTGTACCATAGTTGTGTCGCCAATGGATCTAATGCTTGTGTCCTGTTATTTTTCCTCTAAAGCTGCCTCTTTCCTTCTGCAGCAAATTAATTCTGCAAATGTAGTCCGAAGACTACAATCTGTTGCTATGATCTATGATATTGCAATATGCAATGCAATCTATTGAATTGACTTCCACGGACATCGAGGAAAAATTGGATATTAAAACTAGAGCTTCAACATGTAACAAAAACTTTGATATCTTTCCTTTTTAATTGTTATGAATCACAGGTATCTGTATTTTGTACTTTAATTTTAAATCTGTAGCTGTTTTGTATTATTCAAATAATCATTAGTGATGAGATATTTTTGAAAAATGTCTTTAAAGAAATGTTATCTCCTAAAAGAAACTAATCATGATAAAAGCACATAACATCTAGAAGTACATACTATAAACACATGCCGAGTGGCTAGCGGTCTGGAGCTTGGTACCACAGGTTTCGGGTTCGAGTCCCGAGTCCCCGATAATGATGAGATATTTTAGCAAAAATTTCTTTAAAGAAAGGAAATCTTCTAAAAGAAATTAATAATGAGATTCAAAACAATGATAAAAGCACAGAATATCAAGACGTACGTAATATAAACACATGGCCGAGTGGCTAGCTCTCTGGCGCTCGGCACTACATGTTATCGGGTTGGAGTCCCGGTGGTGCCATGGATGTTTGTAGTGGTTCAGAATCCACTTTAAACCATAGGTCCCGGTCTAATAGATCATACAGTGGTGTTATTTTCGTTCGAAGCTTATCTTCAAGTTACATCTGTCCCCTGGGTAGTACTAAATGAGTTAACATCTGTGCAGCCGTTGCTTATCTCATAAAGATTAACTGTCTCTGTATTGCCAGCTGCATTAAACAACAACAAGAATTTGCAAAGGAAGATTTTAATGTTTTTGTCACATCTTCTGATTTTATTTCAATGTCCAATTTTTTTCTCGATATTTGAGGAAGTCACCACCGAATTTTTCACCACCCTATCTGATTAAACTATATTTTAGTATTTTTTTATTTAGGTTGGAACGGCAGTTCGTGTGATATTCCCTGCGCAAATGACACATATGGTCGCTATTGCGAAAATAAATGTATGTGCCAAAATGGAGCTAAATGCAATAATTCTGATGGATCCTGCGTTTGCAGCCCAGGTTACACAGGAGAAACGTACGAAGCTTTTTTCCATTTCCATTTGCATTTTCTATTGTTGTTCAATAAAAAATTACGACTTTAGTGAACAATTGAAAACGACATATTTTGCATATATATAGAAAATAGGGTTTTGCAAAGCAACAGCCATTTAGAAAACACCAGACATTCAGCATTTTTTTTACATTCGGAAATAATGCTTTAAAAGAGAGTTGTGTATTAAAACGCATAACTTGATAAATAATTCATTCGAAATCAGATTAAAAGAGAAGAAAAAAAAAAAGTATCTCTTTTTATAATAAAAAAAAATATGCTGAATTCAGTTCTGATTATTTTAAACGTGATAATTATTTTATATTTCTCGAAAATGATTAAATTAAAAATTATGTATTATTTCCAGTTTTGAAATTTTTGTAAATTTATGTTATTCAATGGATGAAGAATAATGAGATATTTTTAAATATATATCTTGAGGAAGTGACGTCTTCTAAAAATTAATAATGCAATTCCATTGAATGAAAAAAATATAATTATTATCCTTATCTTTTTATTATTTAATATCAGTTTTATAAAAATCAATATTAGCATGTTCGAATTTGAAATTTTTTCAAAAGGATATTTTGTAAACACTTTGATTATGAAAGATTTTAATCGCACAGTTTTTTAAAAATGTATACATAAAATTAACAGGTATTATGAAGGTATTTATGAAGCAGACAAACTTGATAAAATATTGTCATTAAAAAATTATTTTATAATTTAGCTTCTGATATAAAGGATATATCGTGTACATTTTCATGGTTTCAAGTAAATTTTTATTTGATTATGAGCAGTAAAATATATTGGCAAATGGATGAAAAATATGGACTTTTTGGCGAGAACAAATTACACTTTTTTAAATGAAATTTATTTTATTCGAAATATAAATCTGGCATATTTTAAATATAAATTGCAAAATAAAAATAAAATATTTTAAAGTAATTTGCATTTTTAAATATTTAATATGAAATACTATTTTAGTGAAATATATGCATTCAGAAAATTAAAATAACTTGATTTAATGCGTTTCAATCAAGCTGTTAATTTTTCATCATGCTTAAAGAAATTAATTAATAAATAAGATAAAATCACTTATATGGTGATCTTAATGTAATGTAGATGATTTTATATAAGAATATCTTAAAATTATTTTACTACAAACTTGCAAAATGTTTTCTAGCACAATTATACATTGCAGTTATTTTACCTAGATGTAATGAAACTTGCCCTGATGGATATTGGGGATTGAATTGTTCTAAAAATTGTTCTTGCAAGAATGGAGCGGTTTGCCATCCAGACAACGGAAATTGCAACTGCACAGCTGGTAATTTGTTCATATTAAATAAACAACCTTATTATTTATAAATATAGGATCAGGCAAAAAAATGGAAAGATTAATTTTTTAATATGGTTGTACTTTGTTATACATCTTAATTTGTTCCAGACACTTTTTATAAGTTTATTACAGTTATACCATACACATTTTTCCCATAAGAAATAAAGAGAAAATTATTAATACGTTCTAATGTTGATTGTGTGAAAATTGTGTTATTAATGGCTAATTATATAGACTTAAGGGGCTGTATAAAATAACTTAAATTCCACTGATTACATAAATACAGAAACAATTAAATGAAAGACATATATAAATACAAAAGCAGTTGAATGAAATGCAGGCATAGTAAATACAAAACTGCTAGATAGAAGATGTGCATAAAACCAAAAACAGTTAGATGAGTGACATACATAAGTAAATACAAAGTAGTTAGATGAAAGCCGTACCTAAATGAACATTTACCAAAAATTGTTTTTCTATTTGGTTAAGGATCGCCAGATTTGATGTTTACTAAAAATCTGTCTCAAATAACTTGGCTTCAACCTTTCTTCAGGATGTTTTAGATATATGACATTGTCTAGTCATTCCAGACAATAAGCTTTATTGGGAGGTATATTTTTAAAGTTTTAGACATCTAACTATTCTGCAAAGATTTTAACGCTCCCGAGTCGTAATCCAAGCAAACGTCGTATACCGAACAAAACATTTCGCATCCAAATAGGCCGCGCATCAAATTGAACTTATTCCAAAAATTGAGGTAATTGATACACTGTAGTATGATTGATAATGATTAAATTATTAATTCATCTAGGACAGGGGTCGGCAACCTTTTTGAGTCGGAAGAGCCAAAATCACAATTTACAAAATTTCAAATTTTTTAAAGAGCCACAAAATTTTTCTTGCCAACAATAAATAGTACTCGCATAAATAAATTTTTTGATAAAAAAAGAACTAATCTATTTATTCATAAGAAAATATCTATTTATTCATATATAAGTAGTGTTTTTCACAACAAATTAGATATTATATATATGGCATTATTAGATAATTACTTTATTATTTAAGTAAAAAATTAAAAACAATTAAACATTTACTACAACACTAACCTTGTACTTCAATAACAAACAATTGAGCAAAAACAAATTCAATGGGAGCGATGGCTTGCATGGTTATTCAAGTAGAAAATTTAAATTTCTCTAAACAATATAACTTGTACTTAAAATAAAAAAAACAATAACATACATTTCAGCAAACAAATTCAATAGGAGCGTTGGCTTTGCATGGTTTTAGAAAAAGTTTGATAAATTTGGCTCATAACTTGTTGTTTAAGTTTCAAACACGACTCATATTTTCATTTGTTAGTTGGCTTCTTGCTTTACTTTTAATTATATTCAATTATTAACAGTAAATTATTTAATTATATTTTTAAATGTTTTTTTTTTTTTGAAAATAAATAATATTTGCGTATGGAACTAAAGAGCCGCAGCTTCACCTGCAAAGAGCCGCATGTGGCTCATGAGCCGCAGATTGCCGACCCTGCTCTAGATCCTTACAGGATTAAATCGACAATTTTTTTCTGATATTAAGGTTGGAGAGGTAAACTGTGTGACATTCCTTGCTCAAAAGGATTCTATGGCAAAGGGTGTTCCCAACGTTGTGATTGCATGAACAAAAGCGCAATGCAATCATATCAATGGATCTTGTATTTGTGAAGAGGGATACACGGGCATCAAGTATGTATAAAATTTGTTGAATTACAATATTTACTCCCTTAAAAAGTTTTATTTATTCAATTTTATGTAATATTTCAAATAAAAATATATGATTTTTTTATTAAAATTAATAAATCTGAACACTCTGCAAGGTGTATATATATTTTTCTCTTTATAATAGATGTGAAGAAGTGTGTCCCATTGGCACGTGGGGTAAAAATTGTGCTGAAAGCTGTGATTGCAAAAACGGTGGAAAATGTTTGCCTGACACAGGGTATTGCTATTGTCTTTTCTGGTAGGGACATAACTTTTATTTAGATATCTATAAAATATTTAAAAATAATGTCAAACTTCATTATTATAAAAATTGAAAGCAAATAATATACTATACAAAAGGTTTGCATTTTCGTTTAATTTAAAAATTTTCATAATTTTAATTCAAATTGCTATTTCAATATTTTTAAGAATAGAGAAACAATTGCTTCAAAAATTCATAATGCCATGCAATTTACTATGCAAATTTTTTATAATAGAATTATAAACACTTTCTTACATATATACTTTTGAAAGTGAATCAAATATTATTTTACTTTTTAAATGCAATTTTACAAATGGCCAATAATAATTATTTTTAATTCCATTATCTTTAAGCTACATAAGAAAAACTATATGCAAGACTAAATTGAGGAAGCATTTACAAACACGTAAAGTTTAAACAATATTTGCGTTTTAAAAATATTCTGCTTTTACCGAGAATTTAAATTTATACTTTGAATCATGACCGTTAAACTAAACAAAAAAAGTCAGTCCATTTATAAATTCTAAGAATATAGGATTAAATCTTAAGCAAAATAGGATCCGAAATTTATAAAGTGTTAAATAAAATGATAGCGCCTTTTAAAACATCAATAATTCAGAAATACTGAAACATCATGGTTTAAATGTGAAGTATGTTATATACAGTGGGTAAAAGTATTGGCAATTGCCTTAATTTATTCATATTGAAAAATAAATAATATGTTATGCGATTTTAGCTGTCGTAATTAAATACAAGACATATTAGATATATAAAAATAGTAAAAATTTTATTTTTAATTTGCATTTTCTACGATTTTTTCTTTCAAAAACGAAAATGTGCATGTCACAAAAGTATTGGCAAAGCTTTAACTACTATGCAAATTTTGTTACATTGAAGTCACGTGTTTCGACTGATAAGAAACTCTACCGGTATAAAAGTCTGCAAAACTACTCCAAAAGTGTCTATGCATTATTTTGCGATTACTGCAGTAAAATGACTTCGAAATCGAAGGAGTTGGACGTTAGTGTTAAAAACACGATTATTAGGCTCAGAAATGAAGGTTTAACTTATCGTGCTATAGGAGTGCAGTTCAATATAAGTTTATTTACTGTCAGAAGTGTTGTAAAAAGTTCAAGGAAACAGGATCAACGGAAAATAAGACTAGAAGTGGACGACCTCGAATATTTTCTACAAGAGAAGAACGTGTCATTATTAACAAGGTTAAGAAAACCCCTAAAATAAGTGCACCCCAGATAGCTAGAGATGTTGCTTTCACTTCCCAAAGACTTTCAGCGTTCAGACTGTACGGAATGTTTTATGCAAGAGAAGTTATTATGGAAGGGCAGCCAGAAAGAAACCATTCATCTCGGAAATAAATAGGAGAAAGAGGTTAGATTTCGCAAAAATCCCACGTTGATTTATCTGAAGAGGTTTGGGAACACAGTTATTTTTCCGATGAATCAAAGTTTAAAATTTTCGGCAGTGATGGACGACGATATGTGTGGAGGAGGCCAAATACTGAATTGGAAAAGCAACATTTAACTGCTACTGTAAAACATGGTGGAGGCAGCGTCTTAGTTTGGGGCTGTATGGCAGCTAATGGAATTGGCAACCTGCATTTTATTGATGGTATTATGACAGCACGTACATACATTGACATTTTGCGCCACAACTTAAAAATCAGTGCCCAAAATTTTGACTTAGGAACATCATTCATTTTTCAACAAGACAATGACCCCAAGCATACAGCGAATCTCACCCGTGAATGGCTACTCTACAATGCTCCTCACCAATTAAAAACCCCACCTCAATCGCCTGACATCAATCCAATTGAAAATTTATGGCACCTGCTGGATCTAGAAATCAAGAAACATAAAAATTCAAATAAAGGCGACCTCAAACGTTTACTCTTGCAAGAATGGCACAAAATTTCCCAACAGTACAACAAAGACCTTAATTTTCCTCTATGAGAAATAGATTAGATATAGCTGTTATAGATGCAGAAGTCATGCATACAAAGTACTAAATATATACTGATTTTGTTTTCGCTCATAATTTTGCCAATACTTTTTTTATCATGTAAATTTTGGATTTTCACGTAGATTTGGACTAAAAATATTTAAATGAAAATTTCGTTATATTTGTTTGTCTTTTCACCTTCTGTAATCGCTATGTTAAAATAAAATTTGTAAACATACTTTGTTAGCAAATATGATCATTTATAGGCAATTTCCAATACTTTTTTTATCCACTGTAAATCGAAATCCTTTCAGTGTTTGACTGTAAAATTCTTGAAAAAATATAATATGCAGATAATTCAGAAAAGAAAATGATTTTATATTCTCTTTGCATTAGATATATCTTATTATCAACATATTATTCTTTTTTTAAAGGCAATACTGTCATTTTTACTATTTTCTTACATTTTCATAAATTTAGAAAATAACAAATACTATATTTCGTGCATTTTAAGAAATACATATATCGAAAAAGAAATTTAAAACTTATTCTAGGTAAACACGGATATTGAGCACACAATGTCATTTACTAATTTTATTTAATTTATACAAATGTCACATTGATTGCAAGTGTTGACAATATATTTAAAGTGAGAACTATTTTTCTTTAGTAAGTTCTTTTAAGTAATATAAATTGATGCTTAATTTTACTGAATGATTTTATTGATATTTTTACCTATTTATAAATAAATGCATTTTTATATTTTTGCATTTACCTATTTAAATAATGCATTTTATTTACATAGCCAATCAGTCACAAAATAATAACCAATAAATCTTAACAATTGGCTCATTTCATGGATAATTTTTAAAAGTACAAAATAATAAAATTAAATACAGATCATTATAATATGAAAAGATAATAAAAATTGACTTTGTTGAATATTTATTGTCAATTCTCAGGACTTAAAATGTTTTCAAATAGTTCATTGATTGCTTGAAGAAATTAAAATCATTAACGTTATTGTAGATTGCTTAAGGAATCGGTATCCTTAAGTTTACTAAATTAGTGCATATTTATGATTAAAATAAATGATTAAATATGATAGTGGCTTTATTTTATAATTACAAAATAATGAATATATTATACTAACTGATCCATTTATTTTATCAAGAATTCACTAGTTCCAAATAATTTTTCTAAATGCATATTTTTTTTTGCTCTAATGCAGCTGGCAAACACTTAGACACTTGATGCCGTAAAGGCAAGCGCCGTAACGTTATGAATTACCCAGGGTGCGCGTGAAACTTGAAGATACGGACGCGGAGTCACAATGCCCCCCGCAACGCTCTACGATCCTGTTAGACCAGGACTAGTTCCAAATAATTTTCTAACCCGAAACCTGTGGTACCGAGAGCGAGAGAGCCAGAGCGCTAGCTGCCATATAATAAATGCATAAAAATATATAAGCATTAAAATATTTATTTAGGTAAACAAATTCAATTTTAAAATATCTATGTGTTTTTGTACGTCATTTAATTTATGGGTAATCATTGGTTTTCATTTTAAAATGATTAATCTTATTTCACTGCGTTTAAGATTTTAACGTTATAACATTTTAAGTATCTTGCAACTTCTTACATCATCTATATTTAATTTCATGCAACTGTTAATATAACATTTACTAGCTTGAAATTATTGCTTAATGATTCATTTTTATTGATTGATTATATGAAAAATTCTATTTAGTGAAGCGTCGCAATAACTCGGTTGACCTCGGAATAATTTGCATTTCATAAATACAAAATATTAAAAAATTAGATCATCAGTTATTTCATTTTACATATTTTTATCTGTGAATGCTTTTGTTTATAGGGTGGAAAGGCCATACATGTGAAATACAATGCGAGAATGGGACTTATGGGTATTTCTGTAGCAAAAGTGCAACTGCCAAGAATAATGCAATTTGTGATAAAGCTGAAGGTTGTATTTGTACAGATGGATTTACAGGAATAACGTATGTTTCTGAATTACCAGATTTACATGGATTAAAAATTACCGCTTAGTTAAAAAGTCTCAAGCTATTTTTCAAAATAACATACGTTATTGTTATTTTATTATTTTTAAATTTATATTATTTTAATTTTAATTTATTATTATTTTTTAAATATATAATCTTGAAAAATACATATACACGTTTAACAAAGATTTTTGTAATCGATTGGCATTTCTTTTTTGAGGAAGGGCTGCTGGCAGCAAAGTGGGTTTACACCGGATATTAAAATATCATGCTATAGAGCTCTAATCAATTAGAAGTCTCAGTTGAGAGAAGATTATGGCTCTCGATTTTCTGGCATCCTAGCACATGAGAGTTTATTTTCGATGAATAACAAGCATAAAAATAAATACAGAATGATACTGCAATGTTATTCCATAAATGTGCATAAAGAAATTCGCAGAAGGGGCATTAATAGAAACTGTGATTTCAACAAGATATAGAAAGTTGCAACTGTGTTAAAATTTCGACTGAAGTATTGAAAAGGTAAGTCTCCATGGAGGGATAACGTTAAATATTCCTACATGTAGACATCATAGCCCTTCTGTTTTACAATTTTTTTTTTTTTGGAGTTACTTGAAATCAAGAAATGTGTTAAATAAATCCCGTCTTATATCCGAACTAAAAAGGAACGACGTTCCATATGAGGTAGCCGTCATACATAAAATAATTCTGCAAAACGTTATACTATGCTATAATTGATTCTAACTATCTGCGAACAGAAGATCATATATATGCCAGAACAGCCCATCAACAGGTGATCTGGTCAGTATGTGTCTTTTGGGGTAGGAGTTTAGATATAAAGGTTCACATTTATATTCTTGCCCCACAGGGCAAAAGAAAGGCCCCAATGTAATTCAGGCCCCACATTTACATTCTTGTTTCAAAAGATATCATCAACTAATCATTAAAGTCGTGAAAACGAACGTTTTAAGCGTTTTAAGGCGTTTTCAGCGAGATAGCAAAAATTTGAAACCGATTTGACTGGAATTTGATATGGTAGGAGTTCTCAAGAATATATTTTGAATAGAGGAAACCCTGGAAACTTCTAACAAGGAAGCCTCACTAATACAATCCATTTTACACACGTTGTCACTATCATCATCGAATCTTATTGTTTCTGAAAGCAGTTGACTGCAGTGACGCCGCCAACAGTTCAAACCAGAGCTCTCTTCCTCTGGGGCAGAACTTTTTGGCTTACACGAATGGCATACTTGAATCTGTACAGAAACCCCATAAATATAAATAATTTTTTCGTATTTAATTATTATTTTGCTTTTAAAAATTGTCAGAGTTTCCTGCTGTTTTGCATTTTTAATTATCCAATTGATGTGATTCCAGGATTTTTACTGATATTTTTTTTACAGTAAAAGTAGTTCTTTTTGCACTGAAATGATTGAAATACGAATTACTTCGTTGTAATTTTTTTTTATTTGTTAGTATTCCATTTCAATAAAAGATCGAGGTTCATAAATGAAATTCAATATTGTTACTGAGCAATGTGAGTTACTTAATAAATAAAAATGCCTTATTTTTTATTTATCCAAATATTTTAAAATATCAATATATTTATTATACTGATATTTTTAGAATAATCAGTATGTAGCAAAATATATTAAATATTTTATTTAATCAAATATTTTATTATAATCAGTATATAGCAATAATATTTTTAAAACCAATAATTACAATTATATAGTAGAAAATCAAATACTAAAAACAATTTTCATGCAACTCATAAAATAACTATGATTAATTATTATTTATAGAAATGTATATTATAGTTTTCATTTTATTATGCTTATTATCCTTATTTTATATAGTTACTAAAATTACGTAGTAATATTAATATGTAGTAAGTAATAATTAAGTAATTTCTAAGTTCAAACTATATTTTAAATTAAATTATTATTAATATTAAATGTTTTATAATCGAATTTTAAATTACATTTTATATGGTAATAAGATGGCTTATTGTATAAGAAATTAGTGCGTTTTTTATTTTGGAAAATAATAGCATGCAAACATCTGCAAAACCAAATAGCCCCTGGATTACTTATTTAATA
>BPLR01021652.1:0-112210 GCA_021605095.1 Caerostris extrusa | reverse complement strand
AGTTACGCGTATTGCTCAGAAAGATAACGAAGATGGTACGGATAGGCCAGAGGCGGGGGAAAAAAGAGGAGACCTTATCCAGAGCAGAGAGATAAACAAACACAAACGGTGGCAGAAAGAGTACAAGCGGAAATAATTTCCAGCGAAATATTAATGAGGCAAAAGGAACAAATAACAAAATGAGTGAAAAACCAGCCTCGGTTTTTGCTCTGAGATGAGTGCTGCTAAGCCATGTCTCCTGTGAGAGAATTGCAGAAACAGTTCCATATAAGGTATTCCTTCCTGAGTGAAGCGATTAGACGACTGCAACATGTTGGAAAGTATCAAGAAAGGAATGATTCAGTGCCTTGGTGGTTTTGGAAAGTAGAAATATTTTTAAATTTAGGTTTCAGTACTGGTGATTTAAATTTTTTCATAATGTAATAATAATTATTATTATTGACACTCTCACAAATGATATCTTTGCAAGTGTACGCCTCATCCCAAAGTATAATGCTGAGAAAACAAAAAGACGATTCAAAATTCCACAACAAGTAATATAAAAACAAATGCAGCCAATCTCCTACTTTTTTTTCACTCACTACTGCAAGAGAAAGTCCTTATATAAATAATTTTCATTCATTTTTTCAAGTTCATCTGGCAGCCATCTATTGGTAGAGATATGCAGCTAAAATCTAAAAATAATTTCAATTAATTAATTAAATTTAATTAATGAATTTAATATTAACATCAAGCGTCATCCACTACAAGTACAAAAAAATGTATTTGAACTTCTGAGTGAATGAATAAAAGGAAAAGTATTTTATGAACGCATTGAAAATTTGGAAAGATATATATAGGAGCGATGCGTTTGTGAGCTAATAGAAGGAGTGATGAAAAGAAAAAGAAATAAAGCAATGATTTCAATTGTTAGTTTCAAAGAGCAATATTTTAAAATTTCGATTGGCACATACTAGGATTAAGAATTTTCCTTAACAATAATTATTATTATATTAATTTACATGCAATATTTTTGCAAGCTTACGCTTATCCCCCAAAGTATAAATGCTAGAAAAACAAAAAAGCACAGATCCAAATCTACAAAAAATCTGCAAAATAAAGAAAAAGAAATAATTAATGATTTATTTTTTACTGTATTATTGCAAAAATTAAATAATAAAATTGTCATGTTTATACAAGCAATTAGAAACTGTAATTTACAATGATTGTAAAATAAATTGAGTTTAACTTGAAAGTGCTTTTGAATTCTTTTGCATTTTTCCAAGACTGGGTAATATATCTTCATTGATAATGCAACCCCCCCAACTCCTACCCCAAAGTAGCAATGCTTAGATAACAAAAGACGATCTAAATCTACAACAAGTAATATAAAAACAAATTTTTTTAAAAGGCCAATTCCTACTTTTTTTTCACTCTATTGCAGAAAGTCCTTTATAAATGATTTTCATTCGTTTTCTTTAAGTTTATCTCTGGCGCCATCTATTGGTAGAGATATGCAACTTAAATCTAAAAATAATAATTAATTAATTAAACTTAATCAATAATTAATAGTTAACATCAAGTGTCATCCACTACAAGTTCAAAAATGTATTTGAACTTGAGTGAAGATAATAAAGTACTTTTATTAACGATTGGAAATTTAGGATATATAGGAAGATAATTACGCAAGTTACGCTCACCCCAAAGTATATATGCTGGAAAACAAATCTAAATCTACAAAAAAAGTCTACAAAAAAGAAAAGAAATAATGATTTCAGTTTGGTGTCGAAAAAGAGAAATATTGAAATTTCGATTGCAATACTAGTATTTAAATTTTTCATAATAATAATAATAATAATAATTAATTAATTGCAAATACTTTTGCAAGTTACGCCCAATGTATAAAACAAAAGACGAACTAAATCTCACAAAAGAAAGAGAAATATAGTAAAGATTTCAGTTTGATGGTTTGGAAGAGTAACATTTAAATTTTCATTCCAATATTAGTATTTAAATATTCCCTTAATAGTAATAATAATTAATTAATTGCAAATACTTTACAAGTTACGCCCACTCTTCAAGTATAATATTATTAGAGTTAACCACAGAATTGTAAGAAAACAATTGGTGTAATTTTCATCAATCCAATGAGCAATGGATAGATATTTCTTTCAGATACTAATATTTCGATTATCAAGTTTCAGATTCTTGTATATGCATCAAATACCTTAAAATTTAAAATAAAAGAAGATATATCTTTGATATATTTTTTTCTCTCTCTCTCTCTCTCTCCTTTACTTTCTTTAAATTATTTTTTATACAAAATTTTCAAAAAAAAAAAAAAAAAGGTTTTTTATTACCATTTCAATTTTTCAAAAGAATAAGAAAAGTGTAGCATTTTTTTTTTTTTTTCACGGAAGAGTTCCAGGAGAGAGGAATGTATGTTATTTTACGAATATTTTTGAACTAATGAGTGCAACCTGTTACTCACATCTGATAGCAGATATTCGGTATCATGTATAATGAGACTCACGAAATTAGCGAATTGTGTGTGACCTTTTTACAGATCGAAACAACTACAGATTGAATATGAACTACGCCATGAGTTGTTGCATCGTGATTGGTGATAGACTATGAAATGAGAAAAGTCTTCTCTAATAAAGTAAGGGAAACTGACGCCCCCTTGACTTGATTGTCTTAAAATGAGTTTTTTTTTTTTTTTTTTTTTTTTTGGTGAAGAAGTGAAAGAGTTCTGCGACGAGTCGACCAGAAAGTGTTGTTTGAAGTGACTGAATAGGCTGGATTTTTCCGCCTGTTTACATAGTGAGCCCTTGTGGTTTCATGTATCACGTCGTGTGATAATTAAGGTCTGCAGCAGACCAGTGCATTAGATTCGTCGTAGATACGAGAAATCTGAAAATTTCCGTCCTTGGAGTGAATTGCACTTGTGAATCAAATTATTCTCAATTTTTTTTTTGTAAATAGATTTATGTATATATGTATATAATACTTGTAAATAAAAATTAAAGCGTTATAATTGACCTAAAAGTGGCCCTCTTCTTGAAATCGTTACAAGTCTAGCATAAACCCAGACGTTACAAAAGAAAATTTTATTATTCATACCTGTTTTTAAATTTTATCGATAAAAATTGATGTGCAGAAGGTTTTCGTGATATATATTTCTATAATTTGTAATTTTCATCTTTATTTTTTCCAAATTAATAATAAAAAACAGAATATTTATAATTCTTTTTTATGTTTTCTTTGATAATTTATAACTCAAATTTTCATTCAAATTGAACCAAATCTCTTTGAACCTGAACATTAACTTTTTTCTTTGAATATTTGAAATTTAAGCAGCAATTACTGATAAAAGAAAAAAATAAATAAAGTAAAAAAATATTAATAAAAAACATATCACAATTTATGCAAAATATCCATTCTTAGATTGATTTTTCTAAAATAATTTTTCTAATAATTATACACATCTAATGTTAAATTTGGGCAACATTAAAAAAAAGAACGTATATTCCCATTAGTTTTATATTTTATTCTTCTTCATTTGCCGCCACAGGGTCAATGCCATCTGCCTACTATCAGATTATGAGACAGGAGACGTTTTCTTTTTACAGAATAGGTTTGTCAGCCCTAAGCCCAATGCTCTACATTCATTTTAGACCGGGGCCAATGGTTTAAAGTGGATACCGAACCACAATAAACATCCATGGCATGGACGGATTCGCGCCCGAAGCCTCTGACATTTCAGCCATCAGGCCTTTTATATTTGATTAGTAAATGTAAATAGTTAAATAGCAATTTCATGAAATTTTTTGTCAAAAGATAATTAACAAGTAATATATATAAAAAAAAAAAATATTGTCAATTTCTACTTTTTCACTATATTGCAGAAAAGTCCTTTACAAATAAAGCTGAAATTTTCCTCTTACATCCGGCGCCATCTACTATTAGATACATGCAACTTAAATCTAAAAACAACTAAAATTAACTAATTAAATTTAATTACTGAATTAATATTTTAAAAAACTGTATTAGCATCCAGTGTCATCCACTACAAGTTCAAAAATGTATTTTAACTTGAGTGGATGAATAAAAAGTATTTATTACCGATTAAAAATTTGAAGAAGATATATATAGCGATCTAATAGTGGGAATTTAATAATAAAAAACAAACATATAACTTGATATAGCTCTTTTACGCGTATCAAAAAAGGTTCATAGCATCGCATGGATATCAAAACATTCCTCAAAACTTTTTTTATCATTTCAAAAAGTATGAATCTTCATTTTTTTTTTACTCTTTCGAATCGCATTTATGAGAACAAAGATCGGCGAGCAATTCTACTATAAAACTAATCAGACATTCACCGTCTCTTTATAATCTTAATGAGATTAACCTCAATCTTATTTTCGAAAGAACATAACAATGTCCCGCACTGTAGAAAATAAAGAACAAGTGCTATAGAACACTGTAAGATGGTGTATCGTGATTTTCTAGCAAAGCAATAATAAAATATAATTGCCAGACATTAAAAAAAATCTGTGCATATTTGAAGTATACCAACAACAATAGAAGTTTTCTACTATCTGAGAAAAAGATAACTATATTTTAACTAGAGAAATGGTTATTCCGTCTATTATTCTTTATCAATTAACTACACTTTCGTTTATCGTTTAAATAATATACTTGTTCACTGATGCATATCCTAAAACTTTATGGGAACTTATATTTTTAAAAAATGACAATGTGAATGTCTGATAAGAAAAAAAAATATATGAAATTTTTAATGTTTTATTCGTGATTATTTTGAAAAAGTATGCCATTAAATTAAAGAAAAAAAAACGATGTTAATCTTTATGTAAGGAATAATATTATTGTGAATTTCATCTTTATGTTAAATTATAAATATCAAATCATAATCAGCATTTCAGTTCTTTTCTGTCAAAAAATTGTCGAGATAAAAACAACTATCAAGATAAAACAAGTAATATGAAAAAAAAAAAAAAAAAATTTTTAAGTAAATTCCTACTTTTTTCTACTATATTGCAGAAAAGTCCTTTAGAAATAAAGTTGAAATTTTTCTCTTACATCTGGCACCATCTATTATTAAATACATGCAACTTAAATCTGAAAAACTAAAATTAATTAATTAAATTTAATTAATGAATTAATATTTGAAAAACTGTATTAACATCAAATGTCATCCACTAAAAGTTAAAAAAAATGTATTTGAACTTGAAAGGATAAATAAAAAGTATTTTATTAACGATTAAAAATTTGAACAAGATATATATAGGGAGATTGTGAGCTAATAGTAGGAATTGAAAAAAAAAAACACTCAAAAATAATAATTAAATTTGTTTAATTTTATTTTGATAAATTTTATTATTTCGTTAAGTTTCCTTAAAATATATTTTTTATTTTCCATTTTCTTTATATTTTTTTACAATATTTAAGGACTGACTCCTGTCTTTTTTTAATATTTTCCTTATACTAATAATATAATAATATTTATAATTATAATTATAATATACTAATTTTATTTAATGCTTTCCTTTACTTAAATGTATCCTTATACTTGATGCAAGTCCTGCACAATAGCAGATAAAACTAGTAATTTTCTAGTTGTTTTAATAATTTTAGAAATATACTTGTAAATAGCTTAAATATATTTTTCATTGTTTATAACTCAATTAATATTCCTTAAATAACATTTTCTTCTTCATTAAAAAGAAAATATATAACCAATAATAAATAATATTTTACTTCATACTTTATAAATTATAGTTATTAAATGTAATTCCTATTACAATTCAACTTATACAATAAACCTGTTGGGACAATGATTAGCTGTTAACAATATAATTTCACTACATTTAAGCATTTTGATCTTTACCTTTAAGAAAAATACATAATATCATTAAATGTAATTCCTATTATTACTATATTAAATTGTAGAAATATCATTTTGGGACAATAATTTTTAAATTATAGGTAATAACAATATAAAGAAGAATAAATGTAAGTTATTATTTGAATTTGTCATCATTAATAATACGACATTCAAAAATTTAATGGGCACTAATATACATCTGTGTCCAAAAAGTGAGACCAATTTTCAATTTAAAATTTCCGGAGCTTATACAGTTTCAATGGGTTGCTGGCACTGTCCTTGACATCTGTGTGAAATTTGACGTCAAAATATTCATTAGTGTTTGAGTTACGCTTGGCTTTGTGAGACACTAAAACTGATTCCGGCGATTTTTGAAATGTCTGAATTAATTGAGCAAAGAACTTGTATTCAATTTTGTTTGCGGGAAACGTATAGAATGTTGCAGTAGGCATTCGGTGAGCATTCCTATATCGGAAAGAAATGTTTACAAGTGGTATAAACAGTTCAAATAAGGCAGAGAACGCGTTGAAGACGAAGAGCCCTCTGGTCGACCCATCAACCTCAACCAACAAAGCTCACTGGGTTTTTCAAAAAAGTATGGTTAAAGAAATCACAGTTGGAAAAATTAAATGCTTGCAAACAGGACATTGTCAATTTACTATATTTGAGGAAACTTTGCTTGATGATATTGCAAACCGTTTCAACAGGAAATTTCGGTCAATTCCATTTTGGGCCTCAAACGCGTCAAATTTCGATTGGTACCGAAAACACTGAATGCGCCAGCTCACACTGCATTGATTCATCGTGACTTTTTTTGCCAAAAATGAAACCCATATCGTTCCACAACCACCGTATTCACAACGAGCGACGTCTGACTATTCCCTAAACTCAAAAGACCACCCGGGGACACCGTTTTGAATCGATTGAAGAGATTCAACATGAATCCCCGCGCTTTGAAGGCCATCCCTGCCGATGACTTTTAGCATGCATTGAGGATTGAAAAAAAAGTTAGCATAAGTGCATTGTGTTTGGAGGGGATTACTTTGAAGGCAATGAAATAAATTTGGAAAAATAAATAAATTGGTTTTTGAAAAAATAATAATTGGTCTTACTTTTGGGCACAATAGTATATCACTCTGTCAAACAAAATTTCCATTCACATATAAAAAAAAAAAAGAAAATAGTTCAGCTGTTAAGCTAAATCCAAATACACATCAGCAAAAATGTATAAAAGTTCCTTCGCAATCTCATCTTTGTTTACTACAGACACAACAAAAGAATTTTCTTATCTCCAAAAAACAAACGTCGTGCCCTCAGCATAAATAAATAAAATAAAAAAAAAAAAAAAAAGTTTGCTTAAGACAAACATTTAGCCTGCACCTCATCTCTTCCCCTATTGTTCTCATGCGCGGATGATAAAGCAAAAAAAAAAAAAAAAACAACAACAAAAAACAGACTACAAAGATAACACAAACAGAACTAAAATTCACAAAGCACTTGAATTAACACCAACACAAAGATCGGTGTCTTCTGATTTGTTCCTACCAAAAAAAGAATATCGGAAAATCTGCGATGCTCCAAAAAGATCTTTTCTTTACTTTGAAGAGAAAATCTCCAGGAGAAAAAAAAAAAAAAGGAGGTGGAAACATCTGTTTTTTATCTGCCCGTTTGTGTCTGTTGCAAAACTTAAGATCTGCTGTAAGACGCGACCACTCAAAATGCAAGGCAACTGTGTCTTATGATAAATTGGCGAGTTTTTCCACACACCTGGCCTTTTTTTTTTTTTATCTGAAAATCTCTCTTCTTAAAAAAAAAAAAGGGATGGCAGATACGAAAGACAGATAACCTAGGTGACGAAAGGGAAGTCTATATTGCTACAATGTTCCAACACGTCTGCGCTAGAATGGGTTTAGAACGTCGGAAACGTTCTATTTTAAGTTGATGGCCATAATCTAATCAGACATATTCGTATGTGTGTGTGTTTTTTTTCATTTTATTATTTCTTAGAATTTTTTAATGCACAAATTCATTTACGTAATGAAATCAAATGATATTCCTTCAATTATAGCATTGGTATACTTTCCGTAAATCAGTATTAGTATGTTTCATAATATAATTTGAAATTCAGTAACTTAAAAAAAAAAATTTATTAAGCTGCATGCGATTTGAGTAAAATGAAACTAATGAAAAAATCAACGATAATAATTCAATAAACCATAAAGCACTTTTAAAATGCCTATTATGGCAACACGTAATAAAAATTTGTTTATGATGATATAAATTATTGTAAAATATTAAAGCTGGCATTATTTAAATTTTTTTTTTTTTTTTTTTTCGCATTGGAAAAGCTCTACGTTTTTTTTTTTTTTTTTTTTTTTTGTAAGCTTACAAAAGTTTTAATCATGTCCCACTAATAATGTATTCAAGTTAGCGGGCAAATGAACGAAAATTTGAGGCTCTGCCGTTCCCCAAGTCACAGCTTTCAGAAAAGGAAGGATTCAATTCGGCGATTGTGCCATTATGAGTAACTCTCGCGTATTATTAGTCAGGCTACTTGGTGGGAGTTTTTTGGATTGTCTGTCATACGATACGAAAATATGGTCAATCGCCCTAGAAAGTCTTTTTTGGAAACAATTGTGCCCTCTGTCTATCAATGACTGTCCGTAGCATACTATATGAACATACGTGGCATACTATAACATGAACATATGTGACATATGAACATAAAAATACATATTCAAAGTAACACTAAGTATTTATGTTTTATCGAGAACTCACCTGCTTTTAACGTGGTAGCATAAATCGAGGTTGTATTATTTAATACATTTACAAATATTACATATGTTACAATCACACAAATGTTACATAATGTATGTACATATTTAATGATGCATTATGTTTTAAACTATTCTGCTCATTACTCTTTATCATCAAACATTAAACACAATTTTATTTAAATGAAATTTCACATAAAAGGAGTTATGACCTCTGTATTTTTTTAAAAATCCTTAATTTAAAAAACAGCATGGCATACCAACCAAATAAACAAGTCCTAACCATATCAATATCACAATACATTATACGATTCCATCCTTATCACTTGCACAATAAAAGATCCTGATTGCCGCAGCAAAGAATAAGAGCAATTTTGAAAAGGAACTAGGCAAGAGAGTTCATTCTACCTGAACTTTATCACCACAGATGATCTTTCCCCGTAAAATAATATCGAGCGCATCTCCTCCACAACAGATGGGTGATATTAAACAGTGCCGACAGGAGATGTCAACCAATCTGCTATCGGTTTCATCACAAACCAACCAATGAAGAAGTACCAAACGTGTGATACGATGTCACAATCCAAGCAGCGTTAAGTCACCAATCATATCTCAGAGACAGTCCGATACCTAAGCCGTGGTTTCGAATTCAATTCTCTATATAATCCGATAATGAGAAAGTTCTATGTCTTCCAGGCACTGGGAAGTCAGGTGAGACATTTAAGACCTATCTATTTCTCGAAATGTTGGTTGGAGTCTGTTTGTTATCAAGAGTTTTGATCGAATTCGCGACCTCCAGCTATTGGATGATTGATTGGTTGTCTGAAAGAATCTGATACATCATTTTAGGGTCAACAATTGGTTTCGCGTTGTGTAGGCAATGACGCCGACGTAATGGAACATTATACTTCAGACACGATAAAACTTTTGTGTTGGTTGTGTTTTATTTGGAACTGGTGTGCATGAATTGTGTTTGTATTTAACCCTTTTCTTTGAAATTTTGTTTTATAATCGGTCATTTAGGCAGACATTTTTTTTTTATCTTTAAATTGTAAATAATAAATATTGGATATATTGAACATTTTGAGCGAGTTTGAAAAATCACTGTGATAATTCACAGATATCGATTCGATAATTCATAGTTGCAAGACAATGACAAAAACATAAACAAAAAATGATATAATGTTCACTCATTTTTGTCAATTAGAACGTTTATCAAAACATTGAGATCTATTTTGACTTTTATTTTTTGTTTCTACTATTACTTCACACTCTCCCTATATATATATCTTCTTCAAATTTTCAATCGTTAATAAAATACTTTGTATTCATCCACTCAAGTTCAAATACATTTTTTTTTTAACTTCTAGTGGAGGACACTTGATGTTAATACAGTTTTTTCAAGTATTAATTCAATAATTAAATTTAATTAATTATTTTTAGATTTAAGTTGCATGTATCTACCAATAGATGGCACCAGATGTAATAGGAAAATTTCAACCTTATTTATAAAGGACTTCCTGTAATATAGTGAAAAAAAGTAGGAATTGACTTTAAAAAAAAAAAAATTTATATCACTTGTCAGTTACATTTTTTACAAAATGATATCACTTCGATTGTGATAAAAAATAAAGCACTGTGATAATTTGTACATATAGCAGAATGATAATAAAGTAAGAATGACGAGAATTTTTAGTCATCTCTAATAAATAATTTTTATTAAAGTTGTTTATTACAGAATTTTGGAAGTCCACTGTTTTATTCGTCATATTTCATTATTTTCAATTATATAACAATTCTTACATTTCCTTTTTTTTTTTTAACTTAATAAAATTGGGTTTTTTACCCACAAATAATATCTTGATTTCATCCGATCAGTATTAAATAAATAAAGATTACTGTTTAGTCCATTCATAGGCATTAGTAGTATTTTGGAACCAAAACAAGATTATTATTTCGCCGATGATTTGATTTTCTGAAATTTGGGTTTTCATATGAAATAGGAATCTTAAAATTGATGTCACGAGGTTATCTTAAAATTGATGTTTTAAGAACATTCAAAAATAAGATAGATGGATTTTCACGAGGTGTTTTCTTGATTTTAAATAGCGCAAGAAATTTCCGAGAAAGGAAGATAAGGTTTCAACTCCAGTAGTACCCAGGAGCCAAAGCAAAACTACTATTTCGGCAATGATTTTGACTTTCTGAAATTTAAGTTTCCATACGAAATAAGGCCTCTTAAAATTGATGTCTAAAAATCATTGAAAAAAAAAAAAAGGTGGAGGGATACTGATGAGGTATTTTCTTGGTTTAAGTAGAGCAAGAAAGTTTCCAAAAAAGGAAGATTAGATTTTGACACTAGTAGTATTTTGGAATAAAAACAAGATTGCTATTTCGCCGATGATTTTACTTTCTCAAATTTGAGTTTCCATATGAAAGATGGCCTTTCAAAATTGACGTCTAAAGTATAAACCAAGAAAATATTCATCAAAATCCAACTATCTAATTTTTCAAAGATGGTTGATTTTAATGAAGTATTTTTTTGGTTTAAGTAGCGCAAGAAAGTTTCCAAGAAAGGAAGATTAGATTTCCATTCCTAAAATTTGAGTTTCCATATGAAATGGGGATTCTTAAAATTGATGTCTAAAAAGCACTGAAAAATAAGATGGATGGATTTTGACGCTGTACAAGAAAATTTACAAGAAAGGAAGATTTGACTTAAGGAGCCAAAAAAAAAAAAAAAAAAATTACTATTTCAAAAATTAACTTTCGTCTTTCTAAAATTTCAGTTTCCATGTGAAATAAGGCCTCTTAAAAATGATGTCAAAGTATTGAAAAATAAGACGGATGGATTTTGACGAGGTATTTATTATCTTGGTTTAAGTACCGCAAGAAATTTTCCAAGAAAGGCAGATTAGATTTCAATACTAGTAGTATTTAGGAGCCAAAACAAAACTACTATTTCGCCAATGATTTTGACTTTCTGAATTTAAGTTTCCATACAAGGTATTATCTTGGTTTAAGCAGCACAAGAGTTTCCAAGAAAGGAAGATTAGATTTCGACACTAGTAGTATTTTGGAGCCAAAACAAGATTACTATTTTGTCGATGAGGGTTTTCTTAAAACTGGTGGACCAATAACGTGGATGGATTTAGAACTATTTATGGATTTTGTTAGGTGATACCCAATTCTTAATTTTAAAAACCGCAGTAAACATCTTTTATCAGTCACACTTAATCTTCTTCAATCAGATTCATAATGCTTTACAGTTGTTTATTTAAATTTAATCGCAATTTTTCAGGGAAAAAAATGCTTTAATGTGAAATTACCGTTGAATAGAATAACAAGTAGGAATTTGAAAATATACAAGCGAAAAACACCACTTAAAATTAATTAATTAAATGTCCCATTTAAAACGAAAACAAAATCTGCTTTTGATAATGGCTTTTTAAGACAAGATTAATTTTGTACATTACACATTCAAGGCTAAAAGCATTTGCAACTTCATGAGATTTTTAAATAAACAGGTTCACCGAAATAGGATGTCGGGATTTCTAAAAACTTAATACCTTAAAAAACTAAACTCGTTTACATGATTTGCCAGTTAAAATGATTAGAAATGTCTAAAAGTTTTATATGATTTGACAAATACTTCCTTTTGTTGTTTGACTGGCGATAAACAATCTCTTTTATGTTTACGTTCGTTTAGAATTGCAATATTGATGGGGTCTTTATCTCATCAGTTGTACAAATACCAAGATATGTCGTTGTACACAATTTCGTTAATGTATTTCCCGGAATAAAAAATAGTTCAACATTGAAGAGATAATAGCTTCTAATCTAAGCATTTGAAAATTTCTTATTAAATGCTTCAATATTATTTTTGCCTCTTAATGTCAGAGTATTGGTAATTATGACAAATGCATATATCATGCTAGTCTTTCATCGATAGTCATGCTGCGTAGTTGAAGTTTTTAGGGGATTTTCACCAACGGCACTCAAATGGTGGCAGTTACCCTAAAAATCCCTTGGAAAGCTATGCCTTACCTTTATCACTATGGGATGAATGTGGCACGCATTAGAACACAAAGTCAACCGATGCTCAAGAACAAAAAAAAATATCAGAGTTTTTGAACTTCAGCGTCGGCAGACGGTACTAGAAATTTGTGACTATTTTATAATTAGACTGATTGTTCAACGTTTTAATGCTATTATAAGGTGATCGGTGTCCACAGGTTGAACAAGCAATCTCGTACTTTGAACAAGCATTTGACGTCATTGGGTAAATCGTAAATCCTTTGGGACAGGGATACAAAATTAACCTCATGGGGAGCGACTTTTCTTCCAAACCGAACGAGATGCAAAGAACTTTTAAGTTGAGTTCTTACCGATAACTGGGTTTGAAGGAAGAAATGAAAAAAAAAAAAAAAAAAAAAAACCTTTTTTCTGAGGCGCTTTACACCAAAGGTTAAGATTCCCCGGCCAACTTAAAAACAAATCCAGGTTTCCTATTGGTTGAAGAGTCATTTTTCCAGTGTACTGAAAAAGTTCGGCGTCGGAAAGTTAGCTATCATTCAAGTTGAAAGTGAGGAGGAAATACGGGCTCAGGAGAATTGGCTACCAATTTTTTGACGTTCTATATCTCTATTTTAGTAAATGGCGGGAACCCTTTCCAAGAACAACCTGCAGATCCTCTTCCTCGAACTCATTGGAGCAGTGTTGTGTCTAATCTTGGATTTCGAATGGACATTCCATGAATAATTTATTCATGGATGGCGGAAAATGGGCAGCTTCAGTTATGATGGAGCACCCGTAGGTAGAAGTCATTTGGCTCCGTGTCGCTGAAGAAGGAGGGCAATGCCTTCCGGGAGGACTTTTATTGGGAAGTACCTCCACATTTGCGTATCGTATGGAAGAAGACCCGAAAACTCCCACCAGGTAGTCTATTTAACAAAGCAAGATACTGAACATCACAAACGCCATCGAGTCTCGTCTTTTTTAAACAGTGTTGACAAAAAGTCTCCAGAGGCTGGAACTTCTGATCTAATGCTCATCAGCGTCGTACGATGTCACTGAGACACGGGTCGTGCATTGGAACAGTTATAGAGAGACAACGAAAACGAAACAGATGATCAGGGATTATTAGTGGTGATAAACTATGGGAATCACTAAAAAGTGATTGATAAAGAAACTGAAGTCGTTGTCACTGAGTCATTAGTCGGACATTGGAATAAAGCGTTAATGAATAAATGATTTCGCTTTGACGAAATGGATTGATCAAATAACGTTTATAATGGAATTAATGTTTGTAATAACAATAGAAAGAGAATGAAAGTTTATAATTTGTAGTAAAAATTTCACAAGAAATCGATTTAAATTCATGTCAATTAAAAAGAAAGTGAAGAAAGTACATATAGTTCTAAAATTTCTATGTAACCAAATCTAAGTGCACATAATCTTTTGTTCTTTTGTTTACGACGCACTGATCATTCCTAGAGGAAGCGAGTGAAAATTACCGAAAAATATCTCATCCAAGAAATCTTTTTACAGCAGCATCACAGGTTTTTTTAAATCATGCTATTATATGTTTAAATGTTTTATATATATCGTGGAGATATCATAACTTGTTTATAATTTATAGTAACATTTTCAGGGGAAATCGATTTAAATTCATATCAATTTAAAAAAAAAAAAAGGTAAAGCATGAATATAGTTCTAAAAATTTCTTTGTAGCCAAATCTAAGTGTACATAATCTTTTGTTCTTCTGTTTACGACAAACTGATCATTCCTAAAGGAAGCGAGTGAAAAATTACCGAAAATTATCTCATCCAAGAAATGCTTTACAGCAGCATCACAGACTGTTTTTTTAAATCATGTTTATATGTTATATGTCTTATATATATTGCGGAAATATCATAACTTGTTTATAATTTGTAGTAAAATTTTCACAGGAAATCGATTTAAATTCATATCAATTAAAAAAAAAAAGTTAAGAATGCACATAGTTCTTTCTAGCCATATCTAACTGCACATAATCTTTTGTTCTTCTGTTTACGACGCACCGATCATTCCTAAAGGAAGCGAGTGAAAATTACCGCAAAATATCTCATCCAAGAAATCCTTTACAGCAGCATCGCAGACGGTCGTAAAACGTGAAAATGGGCCCGGGTATTTTCTAGAGAGGTTGCCAAGACCCTAAATCTTGCGGGCGGCCCCTTATCTGGGCGAGCGTAGGCAGCCCCTGCACCTTATCAGCAGGCGGCCACAGAACGCGGGGAAAAGATAACTGCTGCTGCCACCGCCAGATTAGGAACTTGTGCGGCGGTGACGTCATGCAAAAACGACCGTGAGGTTGTTGGCATCGCAGTCGTAGGAAGGGGTTGATTTATTTGGGTTATAAGGGTTTGTTTTTGTTGGTAAACATTTCTACGTATGCGTGTTCGAGTCAGTCAAGCGAAATGTCGTGATAATAAAAAGGGGAACTGATAAAAAAAATAATTGTGCCGAGAAAAATAATTGTGTTATGCCACTTTTTTGTTAACATAATTCTTTTATTATGTTAACATGTGTTTGGGTTTTAAATATGAATGTTGGTCTGGGTAAATACAGAATTCATTTTGTTTATAAAACCTCAAATAATTGTGCACATGGTTCTAAAATTTCTTTCTAGCCAAATCTAAGTGCACATAATCTTTTGTCCGAAATTAATTAATTTCGAATTCTGAGCATTAGAATACTAATGGGAAGGGGACGGGGGTGTAAAAATTATTATAGCTGATTTGTGTTACCCAATAAACATTGAGTAAGGCAAATCAACTTTCAACTCCGCTGTTCAATAGCATATATAGTAAGTCAAGCAAACAATTTCATTGCTGCCATTAGGTTTAACATAATTATTGCTGTTGTCTCTTATACCACTTGGTAGACAACAACATCTAGAACAAATCCAAGAACCCATGTGGTCTCATGGAAGGAGGGAAAGGTGATCTCATGGAAGGAGGGGTAGTGTGTTGTGATAGAGTGTGTTGTGTTGTAACTTCGTGTTGTGATGGAGCACTCGTCAGTAGAAGTCTGACTTGGTTCCGTAACGTTGAAGAAGGAGGGCAGTGCCTTCCGGGAGTATTTTTAGTGAGAAATAACCCACGTTTGCGTATCGCATGGGAGAAAATCAGCAAAACTGGCAAGATGCTGTCCGACTAACGAGGCACGATGCTGAACATCACAAACTCCATCGAGTCTATCGCACCATCGTTGATTTTTACCGGGTAGGGTTGTCAGCCCTACGTATAAACCTCTACAGTCATATTAGACCGGGATCTACGGCTTAAAGTGGATCCCAAATCACTACAAACATCCATTGCACCGCCGAAACCTGTGGCACCGAGGGCCAGAACGCTAGTCATTCGGCCATCAGGCCCCACATAATTATTGAGAATAATGTGTCTAATTATTGAGAATAATATGTCTGTGAGTAATTTTAATTCTTTATCACGAGATGGCGACACGTACCATGGGATTTTCTTTTTATTTACATTGCTATGCTAGTGCCAAAAAATAACATGACAGATAACTATAAAAAGCCTATTAAATCATGTTTTAAAACAAAGTAGTGATAAAAACAACTCATATCTTCCTTTTCACACTAAAAATAAAATACAAAAATTTGCTTTGTATAGTTATATAATTTAGTTAAATTATGTTTATGTTTTATGTTATGTGTTTAAAATCATGTATTGTATCTAATCCTCGGTAACCTGCAGTGCGGGACGAACATCCCGTGAGTAATCTATTCATTAAAGGAGGGAAAGGGGAATTTAATAATTAACATTGTTAAATTCTAATTCTAAACACCTTTAGACGATATTTCCATATATCGTCTATAATTACAGGGAAAGAAATATTGTTTACTGATCTATTAGTATGGCCATCACACAATTATCACTCCATCTCCGTATATTCCAGAAAAAACCCTCCACCCCCCAATTAGCACTAATCGGGCGCGAAGGCTTATTATTAAGGGTGGCCCCACACAGAACCTACGGGTCCCTCAACTGAATTGTCCATCGATTTCTGTAATCACAGGCGGTAATAATTCATTGGCACTTACCTGCCATTTTAGTTTATCTGATGTCGCTTGACATCGATAATGGATGTCATGTGCCTACGGTTACGGTTGAAACCGGGATCGCAATCTCTGATTAAAAGACCTATTTGTTGGGCATTAAAATAATAAACTACCCAGCGCAGAAGTTTAACAGGAATCGTGACTTTAAATTCAATGTTTGGAATTTAGTCTGTGTGGATCAGAGAAGTCAGTTCATCAGTTAGTTGGCCAGTCAGGAAGAACTTTGTGAAAAAAAAGAAGTAAAATCTCATAGAAATTAATATGCGTAGAATACGTTACTTTATTCATACTTTTTTTTATAATGTTTATACATAAATGTCAGGGATTGTCAACCCAAATGATTTTGCGGGCCACTTTGAACATAATTCCGCGGGCAGCATATAAAATTATATATCCCCATATTAGATTTAGACCTACTATAGACATATTTTGGAGTGAAAAATTTAAAAATAAGCCGAGCGCTAGCCACTAGCCCATCAGGCCTTTGAATAATAAATTCAAAATAGTACATAAAGAACACTGAGCATTTAAATGTTGGAGTTGCATGCTAACTTTTGTATAAACCCTTAACATGCTCCTAAATAAATATCTGTTTTATTTATTTTATTAAACAGCTGAATCCTTCTGTGAACCAACAACAGAAAAAAAAAAAAAGAACGTCTGAAGAATTCTTCGTTAAAAATCCAATAATTTTTTATTTCAGGAAATATTTTATGTGCTACATGAGTGGTTAAAAATATAATAAAATATTTACAACATGAAACGATTTTGCTAATAAGTAATGCTAAAAAAAAAAATTTTTTTTTTTTTTTTTTTTACTATTTAAAAAAACATCTTCGAACTTTTTTTTAAAAGATTAATTTTTAAAATGTCAAATGGAAAACAATGAAATATTAAAATTTTCGAGAAAAATATTTGTTTACTAAAAAAACAATATAGCCCTCAGTAGTAATTTAGAAAAACGAATGTCCTCTTAAAAACGTGCATACTGTATTTAATTTATACATTAACGAGAAATATATTGTGATGATATAATTACTATCTGAAGTTCATCACATTTTATTAACAGAAATCTAATTGATAATTTTTTTCTAAATAAAAAACGCTACAAGTTTTTTTATATGGATTAAAATTTTAATTAGCTTGTAGATAAACAAAAGAAAAGTCATTAAAAAAGTAGAAAAGAAGAAAAAAAAAAAGTAGAAAAGAAAATTAGAAAAATTATTATTGAGAATTAATCAAATGATTTAAATATCATACGATTCCTTCTTCTTCTGCATTGACGCAACAGCACCATGGTGGACGTTGGCCATTTGCCTACTGGCAGATTTTGACACCAGAGATGTTTTCTTTATACGGGGTAGGGTTGTCAGCCCAACGCTCTACAGTCATATTAAACCGGAACTTACGATTTCAAGTGAATTCCGAACCATTACAAACATCTATGGCACGGCCGCGACTCAAACCTGAAACCTATGATATTCTTAGACGATGATTTAAATCAATATGAGAGTTGATTCAATTGACCCAATGTCTTCGTTAATTAAATGGCATTAGGTTAATGCTTTTGTAAACTTGATTTTATACCCTGATTATAATTTTCGGCCCCTCACCCTTTCTTCCAAGAAAAATTATTGCCTATTATTGAGTTTGCTGGGTGAGTGCCTTTCACGTTTCCCCCAATATAAGAAACAAATGTGAAACAAATGTTCTTCTTAGGAAGACATGCAGGTAAAAGTTTAGAATTCTCTTCTATCTTATTGATGTAATCTAACATATCATTATACACCTTCAATATGGCTAAAACTACGAACATTTACATAAAAACATTAAACTATTTTTATAAAATCTTGAAATTATACTTTTATAAATGAACATGGTATATTTAACTAAATTATTCTCACATTAGAGATAACACAATTAACAATCAAATAAAAGGAACTAACAAAAATCGGTCAACTACTTAATAAAGAAAATAAAATCTAGACTATTATAATAAATTAATTATTAAACAAAAGGCCAACTAAATAAACGTAACAGAAAAAGCATATGTAGGGCGACTAATCATTCACTAATGACCCACAAATGATGTGGTTTTTTTTTAAAGGGTAGTTCACTTTATATAAATAGAACTTCAGAATCGATGTCATTGCAAGAAGTGTGTTGTTAAAAACACACAAGTTAAATTAAAAAGCATTTTTAATTCAAAATTGATCCGTAAGCATAAGTGTTAAAATAAAAAAAAAAAAAAATGTCCTATTTGTCTTACTTATGTATAATAATACACCCTGCCCCATAAATATAGATCCAGATTAAAAAGACAATTCTAAATTAAAATCACTAGGTTTAAATATTTTCTTGTTATAATTTATTTCGATATGGCTAAAATCATATTTGCTTTTTCGTGGTATTCCATGGCATCCGTTGCAATAAATTATTTCTCTGTTGGCAAGGACGCAAATTCGGATGGAACCGAAGCCATCTCGATTAGAATATATACATAAATACATTCATATATATATACACTCATGCAGACATATATATATATGTATATATATTGTATATCTTTTAAGACCCAAAGTGTTTTTTATACTTAAATTTTACTTTTTAAAATTTTTAGTAGACATTAATTTCAATGATACTAAAAAAAAATTAGAATAATCTATGTCCCCTCCTGAGGCATGAAGGGATTCACCAGCACGATCGTACGTTCTCGGCTTAAAGGGATATATAAATATATAAAAAGAGAAGATCTGGTAGATAAAAGAAAACATCTATGCTGGATGACAAAATGATATTAAGCATTGCATCTAGAGAAAAATAACTCTTTTGCAACGAATTGTAATCGAATTTGGGTTTCAAAAAAACATAATTCACAAAAGAGTTCAAAGCTTTAAAAAGAATACATTTCGAGAAAATGTTGAAGAAATAACATTTAAAATCCCAACCAATAAACGGTATGATTGAATTGGATAAAAGAAATGATGTATTATGGTGATAATTTGCTATCTTCTATATTTAAAGATGAGAAAGAACCTGATGTATATAAATTTTACTGGAATGTTTTGAGAAATGAACTAAAAAAAGTACTTAGGGTTGGTTTGGATTTAATGACCAAACATTCTTGTCTTTTTGCAATAAAAGATGAATAAATCCTATCAACAACTATTCATTTAATTCCACAACTGGGCTTGATGGGAGGGCCTGAGTGCGTTTTTCAACAAGGGACATCAATTTATGCGCATAACATGATCTAACTCGGAAAAAATATATTTTTTTAACTCAATAGTATCAAAGTCCTGATTGGGCCTGGAATCCAAATTCTATTGAGAATGTATGGAGGTGGGAGGACAGCTGTCCCAAAAAGTGTATGTCGATAAACGCCAAAACTTTTCTATTATAGAACTTAAAACAGCAATTAGACTGCATGATATGAACTGACCTCAGAAATTATGCAAAATTCACTAATTTTAGTAGAAAATCGCGCACTTGAAATGGTAAAAAAAAAATAATGGATCATATTAAGTATTAGAATTTATAGTACATTGTTAAAACTTTAAAATTTCTAATTAATTCTAAATAATTTAACATAATTAAATCCTAATTCATAATTTTTAAATTAAAATTAATTCTTAATTTAATTTTAATAATCAAAATCGTTTTAATAATTAACATTGTCAAATTCTAATTCATAATTCTTAATTTAAATTCTAATTTAATTTTAATAATTAACATTGTTAAATTCTAACTTAATTCTTATTACTTCTTTTAATTTAATAATTAATTTAATTTTAATAAATTAACATTGTTAAATTGTCAAATTTATTATTCTAATTCTTAATTTAAATTCTAATTTAATTTTAATAATTAACATTGTCAAATTCTAATTCATAATTCTTAATGCAAATTCTAATTTAATTTTAATAATTAAAATCGTTAAATTCTAATTCATAACTCTTAATTTAAATTCTAATTTAATTTTAATAACTAACATCCTTAAATTCTAATTCATAATTTTTAATTTAAATTATAATTTAATGTTCATTATTAATTGTTAATTCTAGTTCATAATTCTTAATTTAAATTCTATTTTAATTTTATTAATTAGCATTGTTAAATTCTAATTCTGAATAATTTTAGACAATATTTCCATGAAATATTGTCTATAATTATGGACTTTTGACACTTTTGAACTTTCAACAAATTAACTCTAAAAGCTATTTAATATATTGTTTATAATCACATGTATTACAATAATTTTAAGTTAATATATATATATATTTGTGTGTGTGTATGGGAATGGCATTTTTGAATTATATAACAGATGTAAAATATTTTATTTAAAATTAAAGTAAACCTCCAAAAATTAAGAAAAATGTCAGTAATGAAAATATTTAAACACAGAATCTTGAGAAATAATTACACATTTTAAAATATACTGAAAATAAAATGAAAATTAACGAATTTACTTTTATGTATAATAATATTAATGGTGTTAAGTTTTTACACCATTAATATTATTATACATAAAGTAAAATCGTTAATTTTCAATTTATTTTCAGTATATTTTAAAATGTATAATTATTTCTCAAGATTATATCGTGTTTTTATATCGATTATCTCGTGTTTATTAACAATCCAAGAAAGAAACGTAGTTTCAAAATCAGTATAAATATATCAGTATAACATTTCCAATATACTAGAATTAGTACGTTTAAATATTTACTTTTAACCTTGAGTTTATTTTAAAATTCTTTTTAAATGATATTATGGTTTTAATTTCTTTTGTAAGCAAAATTAAAGCCAGATTTATAGATAACGTTAAGTACTTCATTGTCTTATGAATTGTTCTAATAATTCAGAATAATTCCAATTTAGTTACAGGCCTATTGTAAGAAGGATAAGAAAATAGATAAGAAGCATAATATTTAAAAAAATCTTTTTTCTAAATATTATACTTCTTAAAAACGTTAAGATTTTTTTTTATTTTTTATTTATGGAGAATGGTTCTGATAAAAATCTCTTCTCTAATCTAAAATCTAAATTGTTGTTTCTGTCATATCTTTATCTTTTGTGTCCTTATTTTGGCATAAATAACAATAGTAATGCAGAAAATTTTTAAGATAACCAGCCAATCTATCTCAATCAAAATTTTTTGTATAATGTTTATTTTTCTCTGTCAATCATTTTTTTTTTTTTTTTTAATTTTTGCTATCCCTTCTTATTTATTAAATATTAATCAAAGTGTTTAACAAAATTCAAAGTTTTAACAAAAAAGTTTTGTTAATAACTAGACATGTTGTAAAGATTACAAATTTTGCTAAGAAAATAATAAGTTTATTAAGTTCATTATTATTAAATTGTAACTAATAAAGTTGTAAATTTTTCAAATTAAAACACACACTATTTCTTTTCTGTTAAATAAATTCGTAAAATTGTAAATTTTGATAAACAAATATAATTTTGTAAGTTAAGCAACTTAATTTTTATTTTGTAAGTTTATTGATTTTAAATTTTGCCAAGCTTGTTTTTAATTTTAATTAAATAGATTTTTTAAAAATAGATTTAAGTAAGTATACTTTTTTAAAAATAGTTTTTAAAAATTTTGGAAATACATAGTATGGAAATAACAAAGCAAAAATTTTAAAAATATAACCACTTGGCTTCAAAGAATAAAACACCAAAATTTTAAATATATACATAACACAATAGAAAAAAAAAACCCATCAACTTCGATACAACAATTTTATATGTTTTGAATATAAAAACAAGTAATATAAAAAAAAAAAAATTTTAAGTCAATTCCTACTTTTTTTTTCACTATATTGCAGAAAGTTCTTTATAAATAATTTTCATTCATTTTTTAAGTTTATCTGGCGCCATCTATTGGTAGATATATGCAACTTAAATCTAAAAAAAACTAAAATTGATTAATTTAATTTAATTAATGAATTAATATTTGAAAAACTGTATTAACATCAAGTGTCATCCACTACAAGTTCAAAAAATGTATTTTAACTTGAATGGATGAATAAAAAGTATTTTATGAACGATTGAAAATTTGTACAAGATATATATAGGGAGATTGTGAGCAAATAAAAAGAATTGAATAATTAGATATGTTTTATTTTTTAGGCATTTTTTTAAATCTATTTCAGATATTCAAAAATGCCTAAAAATTAAAAATGATAGTGATAATGATAATAATTGTATTCCATCGATTCGCTTGTATTTGCTGTTCTACTGGAACTCATGTCAAATGCAAATGTAAATATCTTTGAATTTAGCACAAAAATTTGGATCAAATTTTAAAAGCACAATATCAAAGACGAACGTAATATGGCAGTTTATATTCTAGAAGAAAATACATTAACTCAAAACCATCTAAATACATTAAATTTTCTTTCCTATTTTCGTAGACGCAATTCCACGTAAAGTGAATTCTCAGTACATCTAATCATTCTTTTTATATTTTTACTTAAAAAAATATATATATATATATTTTAATAAACCAAGTTATTCATATTTTATCCGATGCATTATGACGCTTTCTCACGTTGGTTTCGCATGTGAAGCTTAACACGTAATTTAAAAAAGAAAAATATATAATGACAACATTTATTTTTTATGGAAAGTAAAATATATTATAAATAATTAAAATATTCAAAAATATCATGCAAAACTCTTTGTAATCAGTTCTCACATCTGCAAAGATTTGCAAGACCACACTTACATAATCTGAGTTAGAAATCTTAAATAATAACGAAATTTATCTTATAAAGTGGGGTTTTTTTTTTTTTTCCATCCCTGCACCTGCATTATCCAAGTTTATTGGCAAAATTTTAAATATTTTGCTTAATCACTTGAATAATGAATTCACCACACACATACAACCTTCTAATCTTATCAAGGCATAAATTATTCATAAAGTATGCCTTTCTAATAAAAATGTCTGACCTTAAAGATACCCAATCCTTTTTTACCAGATACACCATGCAATACTTATTTAGGTTCATAATAAAAATATCACCTGATATCCGGTTCCCCTAATCTACAACCACAAAGAGAAAGGAGAAGAAATACTACAAGATAGTTCCAACAACAAGTAACAATAATAATAAAGCAACCCAAAAGAAAAAATGGTACATCAATACTGTGTTCGCAAATTCGGATTGCATTCATTATGCTGAACAACACAAGGAATATCTCCTCTCATCTTATCTCACAGCTATCCAAAGACGCAGTTAAAAGGCCCCTTATCTCCCGGATTTCTAATTGATATTCAGTCCCAGCGCTGATGATGTTAATGTCAACGCAAATGAGATAGCCATCATAATGAAGCCCATATCTATGCGAGTCTACGTTTGAGGAAGTGGCATTTTCGAAGCTGGTGGCATATACACTTGGAATAAACAAGGGAGTTTTGTTGTAGTGCCTTCGAAAAGTTCAGCAAGCAGAAGATTAAAATTAGAATTTTCTAAAACTATTTTTTTTTTTTCTTTTCTCTCACTGTGAAATCGTCTGCTAGAGGAAAACAACAGCAATAAAAAAAAAAAAAAATAAATAAATAAACGCAAGAGATGTGACACGGAATAATGAAACAGTTTTGAAACAAAATGCACTCAAAACAAAATGGCGCAAAACACCTGCGTAGCCTCTCTGTAAAAAGAATCAAATCTAATCAACTTCGGCTTGACTTACAGCCTATCTTGTTTCTTTAAAAAAAAAATAATAATAAGTTGTTTTTTTTTTTTAAATTAAAACATAGCATCATGGACATATATGGACGTAAATGACTCAGTTCTAAGAAGATTGTTATCTCGTAATATATTTTTCGCATTGATTTAAAGTGTTTTTCGACAAATGATAAAGTGATATGGTTTCAGAAGGACGAAAAACAAATGAGTCGTCTGGTCATGTCTGAATATATTAAAAGGTAAGTTTCGTAACACTTGCAACCTTCTGTACATTAAACATTGTTAAAATAAATAACATATTTAAAGAATCTTTATCCACTCTTTTTTCAATGTATTTGATTTGACGACTAATTAAATTAAATGAATAAATCACGATCTAATTAAATTAGATGACTAATTAAATTAATTTTTTTTTCTTACTATGCATACTTTTCTATTATGCATTTAAATATCATTTCTAAATTCATTTAGCGAATTATTTAAACAAATTTATTCCCATTTACAGCCTTCTATTGTTTATACAACATGTAGAAAAAAAATTAATACATCTTTGTATTGACGATTTACTCAATGTTGGGTTATTACGATTTACGATCAATGCTAGGTGTTTGATTTGATGATAACTCTGTGTTTATAAGCTTAAACACTTAATTTTTTTTTCATTCTATTATGTATTTAAATATTGTTTCTAAATTCATTTAGTGAATTATTTCAGCAATTTCACTCCCATTTACATCCCTCTAATATTTATACAACATGCAGTAAAAAAATAAATGCATCTTTTATTGACGATTTACTTAATGCTGGGTTATTACGATTTACGATCAATGCTAGGTGTTTGGTTTGATGATCATTCTGTGTTTATAAGCTTAAACATTTAATTTTTTTCATTCCATTATGTATTTAAATGTTGTTTCTAAATTCATTTAGTGAATTATTTCAGCAATTTCACTCCCATTTACATCCTCTAATATTTATACAACATGTAGAAAAAAATAAATACATCTTTGTATTGACGATTTACTCAATGTTGGGTTATTACGATTTACGATCAATGCTAGGTGTTTGATTTGATGATAACTCTGTGTTTATAAGCTTAAACACTTAATTTTTTTCATTCTATTATGTATTTAAATATTGTTTCTAAATTCATTTAGTGAATTATTTCAGCAATTTCACTCCATTTACAGCCCTCTAATATTTATGCAACATGCAGAAAAAAAAATAAATGCATCTTTGTATTGACGATTTACTCAATGCTGGGTTATTACGATTACGATCAATGCTAGGTGTTTGGTTTGATGATCATTCTGTGTTTATAAGCTTAAACACTTAATTTTTTTCATTCTATTATGTATTTAAATATTGTTTCTAAATTCATTTAGGGAATTATTTAAACAATTTTACTTCCATTTACAGCCTTCTATTGTTTATACAACATGTAGAAAAAAATTTAATCTTTATATTGACGATTTACTCAATACTAGGTTATTACTATTCACGATCCATGCTAGGTGTTTGATTTGACGATAACTCTGTGTTTATAAGCTTAAACACTTAATTTTAAATTCATTTTTTTCTTTTATTATGCATTTAAATATATTGTTTCTAAATTCATTTAGTGAATTATTTAAGCAATTTCACTCCCATTTACAGCCTTCTATTGTTTATACAACATGTAGTAGAAAGAAAAAAAAGAAGTAAACCTTTATATTGACGATTCACTCAATGTTGGGTCATTACGATTTACGATCCATTCTAGCTGTTTGAGTTGACGATGACTCTGTGTTTATAAGCTTAAACGCTTAATTTTAAATTATTTTTTTCCTTTTTATTATGCATTTAAATATATTGTTTCTAAATTCATTTAGTGAATTATTTAAGCAATTTCACTCCCATTTACAGCCTTCTATTGTTTATACAACATGTAGTATAAAGAAAAAAAAGTAAACCTTTATATTGACGATTCACTCAATGTTGGGTTATTACGATTTACGATCCATTCTAGGTGTTTGAGTTGATGATAACTCTGTGTTTATAAGCTTAAACGCTTAATTTTAAATTATTTTTTTTTTCCTTTCTATTATGCATTTAAATATATTGTTCATTTTTAGTGAATTATTTAAGCAAATTCACTCCCATTTACAGTTTTCTCATGTTTATACAGCATGCTTGTAAAAATAAATAAATCTTTATATTGACTATTTATTTTATTGATTTTTAAACTAAATAATTCACAGGACAAATTCAAGAACATTTATGCACAATATTTATTTATGAAAATGCAGTAATAAAAATTTTATTTAAATGATTAGGGAAATCGAGAAAATATAAAATCTATTTAACAACGCAAAATAATCTGTTTATCAGCATCATGTAGATGGATAATGGTTCTCCTTCACGAATACATGATTAGAGATCTACTTAATGGAGTATTCACTCATTTTACTTCAAAATTTCAATCTGTATTGCTTAAAATTTTTTATAACAGTTAAGTTTTCCTTTAACATATTCAAACATGAACGCATTAGAAAATACTCATCTTTATTACAGGTAATTTGTAAATTCATAACTTGTGTGAATTTTCCCCTATATGAAACTTATAAAACAAGATATGATAAAAAATATTCACAACATGTATTTAAAAGATTTAGAACGAAACTTAAGGAAAAAGATTAAGCCATACAATCGATAGATGTCTAATCATACAAATGTCCAATTTTAAATATTAATTCTACACAGATAAATAACTACAGCGTATATACTATAAATAATAACGTATATTTAACAAGTGATAGTTAGAAAGCTGTTATGAATCGCATTTTAAGTTTTCTATGAACATAAAACATTGAACTGTGTGTTGCGTTAATGTAAAGTATTTAATAATAATAATAATAATAATGCCAATAAACTATAAAAGATTCTTTTTTGATGAAAAAAAAATTGATAAAAATTTGAAAATTCATTTGATAAAATAATATGATAATGAATAATAATTAATTATAACCGAGACACAAATAAACTGAACATTGACTTAGATAATAAATTGAATATTATATCTGAAAATTAGAAAAAGTAGAAAATTTATTAATTAATTAATGGCATTTATCAGTGTAATAATGTATTTATTTATTTTTTAAATAATTCGCAGGTTTCATCATTTGATATATCATCGACACAGTATCCAAGAAAAAAATGATTCCAGATTCAAGACTTAAAGATTCTAAATTAGAATCACAAAAAATGCTATACTCTACAATAGTGTCACTGAAATATATAATTCACATGAATGATTTTCGAAATTTTTTATGTGGCGTAAATATCACCCAATTACTAAAAAATTAAATAAATATATATATAAATAATAATAATAAAAGGACAGCATGAAATTAAAAGTTACATCAATTGTAGTAATTATCTATAACAGAAGAAACTGTGGCATCCAAATAAATATACTTTGCATCTAATATTTTTATGTATTTTACATGCCGGTTTATATGTACTACATGTTAAATTTGGAGGTCTAAGTTTAATATTTTAAGCTTAAGTCATTTTAGTTACGTAAACAAAAATCTATGACTCACTACGAATAAAAAATCTATGACTCACTCATAAAAATCTATGAGCCACTCATAAAATATATGACTCATTTACTCATTTTAGTTATCAAACTAAAATCTATTTTATCTTTTTTAATAAGATAAAATATCTAGCATGAGAAAAAAGGTACAATTTATATTTTACGATTTGACTCATAATTTATTTTAAATACATAAAAAAATGTTACAACATTATTTATTTTTAAATCACAGATTAAAAGTGTATTTTTAAGCTAATCTATTTAATTCCAAAATATTTAACAATAACAATTTAAAACAGAATGTAAGTAACTAATATATAAAACATGGCATCATAATTATACTGGCTTAAAATAAATTTTTTAGCGAATTAAACAGATAAAAATAATTACTTAGATAACAAAAATGTTAATAAACGTCATTCAATAGAACTTGTTCGCTTCATAAGTTCTGAGTTTATTAAAAAACAAAATTGCTAAAATTTAATTTTGCAAAATGTTGAGAATAAAAATCAGATGAGCAATTATTACAAAGCATTTAGCAATTTAAATAAAAACAACTTTCAGGGCCACATCGGTATTCTACCGTATTCATTCCTTAAACAAAGAAATCGAACCTTTTCCATGTTATCAAATTGGAAAATCTCCCCCCAGATGATAATAATAAAACAACGCGTTCTAAAGCCAACAATCACGCCTATAGCTAACCACAAAATGAGACTGCGCAACGAACGATTCACACTTTTGTCCGCCCCTTCACTTCATTTCATTTCATTTGTGAGCGTAAACAAAGCGGAGTCATTCATAATCGTCTGCAGTTGGGAAACATCGCGCGCTAAAGGAAACATAACACCCCCTCTAGATTAATTTATCAAGTGCAGATGGGAAGGGGGGGATGGCGAAAAGCCAAACTTCGCAGAGGTGTAGACGTGACCTCCCTGCCCACAGTCACGTGACCCCACCCTCGCATATCCCGTCTCGTGACTTCCGCTTTTTGCTGCCCATTGTTGGCAACCAGCGCTACTATCGTCTGCTGCGAGATGGCGGGGAGAGATTTGGAATATTCCTTCCACTACCTACCCCTGCATACGTAGCTGACAGAAGGGAAAAAAAAAAAAGGTGGATCATGTTTTTAAAAGTTATCAGTGGCCTGGGACGTATTACTTGATATCGTCTGCGGGTGGGGAGGAAAAGGAACAAAATTTCTTTGGTTTATTTATTTTTAATCTGCTAGAGACAGCTGAGCGAGCCGATGTATCGTGGGATAGAATCTTGTTCTTGTATTAAGAACATGAAATGCGGGACACAGAAACGTATTGTTTCATGAATATTTAATTAAGTTAAAAAATGCATCCATTCATATTATATTGCATTTTTAATGCAATGTAAAACCACAGCATACATATGCATACAAGTTAACTGTGTCTTTATCCGGGTTAATCTCAAAAAAGTGGCTGAAGGTACACTCAGGGCCAGATTTTCCTATAGGCTAACTAGGCTTCCGCCTATGTCCTCCAGATCAAGAGGGCATTCAAATTGTGAGCAAAATTAAATACACTATTCTAAAAACAGTAAACACTAATACACTGAATCAAAAATAAGGACAAATTCTACACATATGAATAATAAACAAACATAATAAGTAAATTACAAACTTAAAAATGGGAGGTGAAAGAGCCTCATAAGTGGAATAGCCTAGGGCCTCTTTTCATCTAAATCCCACCCTGGGTACACCGACAATTCTTTTACAGGTTCATAATAGAAATTTATTTCAAAGATTGCAAAGGAAAATTGCCAATAATTGTCATTTCTTTGGTTTATTTATTTCTAATCTGCTAGAGACAGCTGAGCGAGCCGACAGAATCTTGATCTCGTTTTAAGAACTTGAAATGCGGATACAGAAGGGTATCGTTTCATGAATATTTAATAGGGTAATTCAAGTTAAAAAAATACACCAATTCATAATATTGCATTTTTTTCATGCAATGCAAAACCACAACATTCAAGCGTACAGGTAAACTGTGTCTTTGTTCGGGTTAATCTCATAAGTGGCTGAAGGTACATTAATAATTCTTTTACAGGTTCATAATTGAAATTTATTTCAAAGATTGCTATATTTCAAAGACTATATCGCTTTATTTCAAAGATTTCAAAAATTGCCACTAATTGCCATTTCTTTGGTTTATTTAATTTTAATCTGCTAGAGACATCTTATCGTGCCGATGTATCATGGAATAGAATCTTGTTCTTGTTTTAGGAATATGAAATACGGGGCACAGAAACGTATTGTTTCATTAATATTTAATTACATTAAAAAATACGTCAATTCATATTATATTGCATTTTTCATGCAATGTAAAAGAACAAAAAATCCATGCATACAAGTAAACTGAGTCTTTGTCCAGGTTAATCACGTATATGACTGAAGGTGCACTAATAATTATTTTGCAGGTTCATAATAGAAATTTATTTTAAAGAGCTCTGAAATAATTTCCACTAAAAACATAAATTTAAAATTCTATTGATACTGAAATGTAATTGATTAATATCAATGTAATGATCAATCAACTTTATCTAAGTTATGATTTTATTGGCATTCTAGCATGCGTTTAACTTTAGCTAGTTTCCACGTGGCTCATGGAAATCATTCACTGACGGCGAATTTATCAAGGATTGCATGATTGCAGAAGTACAAGAAATGTGTCTAGAAAAGCTAATTTGTTTAAATCAACAGTAAACACTGGCTCGGATTGTGGATGATATTGCAAAAATGTTGTTTAATAACTGTTTTAATTCATAAAATAATAGTTGGGGATTTACTATTTCTTTACGTTTATTTATTTATTTTTATGATTAAAACAAAAACTTTTAGTCATTATTAGAGATTTTTTTTTAATGTTTTTCATACAAAAGCCCGCAACACACCTAAATATTTTTTTTTTTTTCAGTATTTAAGTAAAGACAGCTTATATATAATTAATTACAATCAATAAATATTTGTAACATTAATTAAATAAAAGAAGATTACACAAATATTTTAGAAATGATGCTTTGAGATTTTCTTAATTTATGCTGTTGTATGCGATTTAAAAGAAGATTAGAAAAGTTGGACAAGCACATGGACATGCAGGAATGCATTTAATTTTTAATCTGAGAATTTATAAATAAACAGATTTTCTTTTATTTATAAGATAAGATAAATCCCCATTCAATTTAAAGCTTTTTCTTACATTCATTTTGTTATCGTATATCAATAAATGTTTAAATTAATTTCGCATTAAAGCAAATTTAGTAAACAAGACTTGAAATGAAATGAAAAATTTATGCAAATGTTTGAATTTGATAAGGGAGATTAAATATGGCTGATAATTTTTTATTATTAATATTGAATCAACGATATCCCATTGAAGCTTTTTTTTTATAAGTCAGAAAATCCATTTGATCTAAATCAGCAGTCTCTAAACTCTTTAGCTTATGGGTCACAGTGACTACTCATTAAAGGCGGCCGGGTGGCCAGTTGGTCAGCGTTCTGGCTTTTGGTATCGCAGGCTTCAGGTTCCAACACTACTACTACTACTACACCACACCACACCACATCACTGTGCCTAGAGCTGAGTTGTCCCTTTACTGTTTGGGAATGATGTGGGTGAGAAGAAGTCTGATTGGGCTCTGTGACGCTCTACGGTCATATGAGACCGGGACCAATGGTTTTAAAGTGAATTCGAACCACTACAAACATTCATGGTACCGCCAATATTCGAACCTCGGGACCTGATGGCCGATTGGCTAGCGCTCTGGCGCTCGGTATCACAGGTTTCGGATTGGAATCCCGGTCTGTTTAGCCCTCGCGTGCACAAGATGACAGTAGAGCGGCATACCACACCCTCTATTGAAGGCGGTCTGATGGTTAGTTGGCTAGCGCTCTGGCCTTTGGTACCACAGGCTTCAGATTCGAATCTTGGCGGTAGTATGGATGTTTGTTGGTGGTTCGGAATCCACTTTAAACTGTATGTCCCGATCTAATTAGCTTAAAGTATACAAAAATGACTGTAGAGTGACAAACCAAACCTCCATTGAATTTTCAAGAACTAGCTAACTAATCATAAAAATCATACTGTACTTTTGAATTACGAGGAAATGTTCATTGCGGAACTGAACCAGAAATGAATATATGAATCTTTGAAATCTCGCAATTGATGTTTAAAAAACAAATGCTAAAGAAGAAGCAGCAACTCGTGCTAGTTTCCGCGTGGCGAATTAATCAAGGATTGCATGATTGCAGCAGCAAAAGAAATGTGTCCAGGAAAAGTTAATTTATTTAAATATATCAATTTGTCAGCAAACACTGTGGTTCGAAGAGTATATGATATTGCAGAAAATGGATTAACTCGATTGTCTGGCAAAAATCGGCGCTTAGAGTGGTTCTCTTTTGATCTTGGATGAGTCAACAGATGTTTTAGATACTGCTCATGTGTTACTGTTTATTCGAGACATAGATGAAAATCTTCTTTTACATTCATAGGCATTCACAGCACGACCAGTAGAGAAGATATATTTTTTTAAGGAAATGCTGTTTAGAAAAGCAATCTGCTTATTATTTTGTATGGTTTACTTACATTGCAACTTTTACACTTTTACGATGTTAACGCCGTAGTTTTTAGATCCCTGATTTAAATATAAGAATTAAAAATTTCCAAAAAAAATTAAAATAATTTCTGTTTTAAATTATTTCAAGCAGTAATTGAAAAAAAACAATAATAACTTACGATTTATTTGACATTTACGAAGTGAATAATAATTTATGAATATTGTTTATAACAAACGTTTGTTTATTTATTTTTTCATAAAAAATAATTGCGATTTTTAAAAAAATTCTTATTTTTTAAAACTGAAAAACAAAAGATAAATGTAAAATAAATACACTCATTTAAATTAAGATTATGAAGTTCAACAAAGAAAGAGACAGAAGCAAAACAAATTTGACTTATTTGTAAAAGTCTATTTATTAAACAAAAGGCAAAGAGCAAAAAAGATGCTATATGTTTGACATTCAATAAAAATTGCGACTTTTACTCCCTGGAAAATTTCAAAAAAAGAACCTATTTACAAAAAACAGTATAACATGGTTAGTATGATGGTTAATATGGAGTATGCCTCCGGACGATGCAATACAGGCCTTTTACAACGCCTAGGCATGCTGAGTAAAATTATCAATCTGATCTTGGGGAATATTACACCACTCATCAAGCAATGCCCTCCGAAGTTCCGGTTGACAGGTGGGAGACGGGCTGCAAAGCCAAGCATATCCCACACATGCTCTATTGGATTCAAGTCCGGTGAGTATGCAATATCCTCCAATTGAAGGCATTCGTATACAATGTTTGCACGGTGAGGACGGGCGTTGTCATCCATAAACAGAAATTCAGCACCCATGGCGCCCAGAAACAAACGTACATGTTGTTCTAGAATGACATCCCGATAGATGTGGCCTGTCATCGTTACACTCTGAACATGCAGGTCAGTCCTGGAACCAAGAATACCTCCCCCAAACGAGCCATCCTGCACCACCGTAACGGTGTCGTTCAATGGTGTTCTCTTGGTGCTAACGGGTACCTGGCGCACTTCATATGAAAGTCCGGCGAGAATCAGACTGCAAACTAAACTTGGACTCGTCGGAAAACATCACACAAGACCACTGTTGCGGTGTCCACAATGCATGCTCTCTACTCCAGGGTAATCGCAGGCGACAGTGACTTGCGGTAAGTGGAACACATCTGACAGGCCTACGAGCATATAAACCAATGTGCCCTAAGCGTCTGTACACGGTCTACCTTGAAACTGTCGTACCGGTAGCTGAAGAGATCTGACGAGACAGGTTTGATGCTGTGCTCCGTCTGTTTCTTTTGGCAGTAACTGCTAAATACCGGTCCTCATTCGGCGTTGTAACTCGGGGCGTCCTGTGCTGTAACATCTACTCACATTACCATCATCTTGGAATCGTTGCCAAAACCTGAGATGGCACTTGGGTGATTCCAAGTTCCTCGGATACTTCCAGCTGGGTACGTCCACATTCCAGTCGTCCGATAATTCTACCACGAAAAAATCATCCAAATGCTTCCTTCGTGCCATAACTATGCGGTTATTGCACTGAAAGGCTTTTAAAGCGCTTGTGAACAATTTTACTTCTTTGCCACCATTCCTTATATACCCCTCTCTTACACTCTCGTCATTGTGACGTACTATCCGCGCCATCTGGTGGTTTCCTGTATTTTGCATATTCTTCGTCAAGATGTGTGCGATAATTCTACAGGTGAAATTTTTATTTTAGAGTTCAATTTTTGTGATTCTGAATTATCCTTAATTTATGGACATGAGTGTATTTATTTAGTACTCCCTCACCAAGGTGTTCAACTGCGAAGCGACAGGGTATAAAATTTTTCGACTCGATCACATCGAAGGACAGAAATCGTTTAACACGCTGTGAAGTTCCAGTTACTCCTAATTGGCTCAATCCTAGTCACACGACTTTAAAAAGTGGCCAACTTCGAATGATCGTTTCAGGAGTTGCGCGATGAGGGTCGTAATTGGTCAACGCTTTACGCTTCGCCACGCCACGTTATGTCTTGGTGTGGATGAGATTTAACGGGAGGACTTTCAAGCCTATGGACTTATAGTACCCATCTCCAGCATAAATCGCATCTAGAAGCGAGAACGAGACAAACGAGCTGTTCTCGCGGTCCAATTATAAACTGGTTTGTCTCAGTATGGATGGAATCCTCGGAGTGAGTCAACTATCTCCCTCCACTTTAACCAGTTTGGTACCATAGGCTTCAGGTTCGAATCCTGGCGATGACCTAGATGTTTATTAGTGGTTCTGTAGCTGTACGGTAAGTCCCGGTCTAATTAGCCTAAAGTGTGTATAAAATGACCGTAGAGCGACATCAAAGGGATTTCTCGCGGACGCCATTTTCAACCCGCTGTCACTCACAGTGAGAGATAATGTATCTTGTTTCTAGCGTTCAAACGGACACACAGCGAGAACTACACGGCTGTCTCATTCTCGCGTCTGGACGCGGCTATAAACGTGATGATTTTAGGCGTTTGAATTGGCTTCCTTTGTTCCTAAACCCAATCCGTTATCCGCCAAAGGCGTTCTGGATCGCCAACAAATAATTAAATTGTCATTTATATTAAAAAAAATTGTGCTAATTAAATTGTAAGTTTTATTGTAAACGAAGTTGCTTAATGACATCAGTAATAAATAAATAAATATTCTGCTTCAAATTGTCTTCTTCTCCTTCTTATTTTAAAAACTCTCTATGACTTTTACGGCATATAATTTGAAAAATAAAAAAATTCAACGCGACCAATATTAAGTCGATAACTATTGTTTTTGTGTGAAGTGAATTGCATTATTTTTTTACATTTACTCCGAAGGATTGGTAAAGAATTTCTATCTATTCGTTTATATATAATTGACAGGGAGTTATTCATTGAGCAGCAGATGACATTCAAGATAACGTTACTGTAATAGCAGATGAATAAATATATTTATGTGTTTTGTTTAGCAATACTTCCATATTATAGTGAAAATAATCTTCCAAAAATGGACAGGAAAAATTTTCATGTGATTATTACTCAACATACACTGAAGTGACAAAAGTCATGGGATACCTCTTAATATCGTGTCGGCCCTCCTTTCGCCCGGCGAAGTGCAGCAACTCGACGTGGCATGGACTCAACAAGTTGTTGGAAGTCTTCTGCAGGAATATTGAGCCATGCTGTCTCGATAGACGTCCACAATTTTGAAAGCGTTGATGGTGCAGGATTTTGGGCACGAACAGACCTCTCGATGATGTCCCATAAATGCTCGATGGGATTCATGCGGGCGATCAAGGTGGGCAAATCATTCGTTGGAATTGTCCAGAATGTTCTTCAAACCAATCGCGAACAGTTGTGGCCGGTGACATGGCGCATTGTCATCCATAAAAATCCCATCGTTGTTTGGGTACATGAAGTCCATGAATGGCTGCAAGTGATCTCCAAGTAGCTGAACATAAGCATTTCCAGTCAATGTTCGGTCCAGTCGCACCAGAGGACCAAGTCCATGTCATGAAAAACAGCCCACACCATTACGGAGCCACCACCAGCTTGAACAGTGCCTTGCTGACAGTTTGGGTCCATGGCTTCGTGGGGTCTGCGCCACACTCGAACCCTACCATCAGCTCTTACCAACTGAAATCGTGACTCATCGGACCAGGCCACGGTTATAAATTCATCTAGGGACCAACCGATATGCTCACGTGCCCACGAGAGTCGCTGCAAGCGATGTCGTTCTGTCAGTAAAGGCACTCGAGTCGGTCTTCTGCTGGAATAGCCCAAGAAAGCCAAATTTCTCCGCACAGTTCAAACAGACAAGTCCCTTGTACGTCCCACATTGATTTCTGCGGTTATTTGACGCAGTGTTGCTTGTTTGTTAGAATTTACGACTCTTTGCAGACGTCGCCGGTCTCGGTCGTTAAGTGCAGACGGTCGACCACTGCGCTGTCCATGGTGGGATGTTATGCCTGAAATTTCATACTCTCGGCACACTCTTGACACAGTGGATCTGGGAATGTTGAATTCAACGATTTCCGAAATGGCATGACCCATGCGTCTAGCTCCAACTAACATTCCGCGTTCAAAGTCTGTTAATTCCCGTCGTGCGGTCATCACACGTCAAAAACCTCTTCACATGAATAACTTGAACAGAAATGGATCTGGGACTGCGCATTTAGACCTGTTCTACGATGCTATTCTGAAAATTTGCAACGATTTCACTTCAGTGTAAATGGTTGTTTTTTCTAATGGCTGGTAATACATAGACATTTAATCTTCATGTCATAAGCAAGGGCTGTTACTCATTTAGCATTACCTAGGCGGCACGCGTAGCTATGCTACGGATTCGAGTAACACTTCCCCGACAAAACTCTCTACTATCATATTAGACCAGTACCTACGGTTTAAAGAGGATTCCGAATCACTACAAACATCCATGGACCGCCGGAACTCAAACCCGAAACCTGTGGCACCGAGCGCCAGAGCGCTAGCCACTCGGCCATCAAGCCACATATAAACACACATAAATCACTAAAACTATAAACTTGCAATATAAAAAATAATATAAAAATTAAATATATAATAAATACATATAAGCACTAAATAATAAACTTGTCATTACACACAACTTTCCAACATCACCATTCCTGGTGCATTTTATTTTTTGTCATCATTATGTAGATAAGTTTACAAATCATTTTATGTCAAAAATTTTTTATTAAATAGTGATATTTTGAAACAGAAATTTACAAATTCAAAGAATAAGTGTCAGTTACTGCACTTAAACGCATCATTCAATTACTCTCATTTCCAGAATCATTTGTTGCTCAGGATCACAATCACTCAAGTGAAAAATTATCTTTTCAAAAACACGAAAATGCAGCTGCCATGTCTCTAAGGCACACACGGAACTTTTGACCCTTGAGTGTAGTAACAGTCGCACATTCACGCCGCAGTCCACAACCCACATCGCAAATTACTCGGAAAAAATAATGATATATTTATTTTTATTTTTCACCAAAAAAAAAAAAAAATTAATAAATAAATAAATAAAAAAAGGATTAAGTCTGTACTTATCTTTACACGTATCTTTTTCTTTAAAGGAAAAATGAAGAACCAAAATTTTAAAGATAAAAAAAAAAAAAAAAAAAAAAATGCCAAGTCGGAGATAAATGTCTAAATAAAAATTGCCTTTGGCGCTACTTCTACTCCGTTTTCCAACTCATAATTGGGAAAGGAGAAAAAAATAAGATACCAACTTCTGATAATAAAAACGCCCAGCCCAACCAACTGCAGCACTTCGATAAGAGGAAGAAAAGAAAAAAAATGCTTTTTATTATTTACTTTTTATTATTCTCTCTCTCTCTTTCTCCCTCATATGGTATTACTATTTTATCACTCCGGACAATCAGTTTTGGCGATATCGTATCGCAGCATCTCTTTTCTTGCTTGGCGCCATTGTGCTGGGTGTTCGGCGCGAGATAGCATCGAACTGGCGAGATATTTTCTGCTGCATGTTAAGAAGAGCGTGGAGAAAACGAGATGCCAGCGCCATCTAGTTGTAGCGAGAATCGTGCCAAGTGAGTGCCAGACAGCGGGTTTGTTTTTTTTTTTCAGAATTTACTGTTGTGTTCCAGTTTTCATTATTCATGGAGCCCTTTTATTTCGGGAAAATCTGGAAAATAAATTGGATCTTAGGAAAATACATTGTATTTATTACATTTAGGGATATCACTGAGGGTTTGCCGAAAGCCTTTAAGATGAACTTTCATAAGTATCAATATTATCTATTTGTGTGTTGTATAAAGAAAAATATAGAAAACTCCCAACATGCTTTTAAGTGCTGTTACGATCTTCACCAAATCTTCGTTTTAACGCAGCCAGATGGCCAATTTTCTCCTCGTTGGTTAAAGGCTTCAGGTTCGAATCGGGATAAATCAGAATATATAGAAAATTAAATTGGATCTTAGGAAAATACATTGCATTGCGAGATTTACTGAGGGTTTGCCGACAGAGTTTCGATAAACTTCAATAAGCATCAATGTTCTCTATTTGTGTGTTGCATAGAAGAAAATCTGAAAACTCCCATCATTTTTCTAGGAGCTGTTTGGATCTTCGCCAAATCTATAGTTTTATCGCAGCCTGATGGCCAATTGCTAGCACTCTGGCCGTTAAACAGACTTTAGGTTATAAGCATAGATTCTCCAAAATATGAATCATTTTCTGTATGAGCATAAACTTATACATTCTCCGACCCAAGAACAGCCGCCTTATGACCAATTGTGTGTAACCAAACTGTGGCCATTTGAACCACAGGTTTCAGGTTCACCTGGTTGTGTCAAATGTTTGTGATGGTTTGGAGTCCACGTTAAATTGATTTTTCTGTGCACAAAATGACTGTAGAGCGACAAACCAAATATCGTTGTAACTTTAGCACTTATAATATACACACAGGAAAGACGAAATATCTACAATAGATTTGTCTTACAATACCTGATTGTGAGATTAGTTAAATTCCCTGTTAGAATAGAGTAACTATTTATTCTTTTATAATGAACTAAAATAATTAAAAAACAAATTATATAAAAATTTTTCACATCCAAATTACAGATATCAAACATGAAACTAGTGCATTTGTGACTTTTTGTAAACGGTGATTTCAAGGTACGCCACCTGCGGAATTAGGCTCTCATAATCTCACGCGTAATTTATGCATTTGAAGCTGGAAAATGCGTCTAATGAAAAATATTTAAAATTAGCAATATTGTACAGATTTTTGCAATGTTGATACAATAAAATGAGTTATGTGTGTAAAATAGAAATAAGTATCTTTTGTTTTAGACGATTTTTAAAAGATAATTAAATTTATTTTTAAGTTATTATAAATTTGCGAGTTATCATAATCCTGTGTGAATAATATAAAAAATAAATTTAGCGACTAAAAATTAATATTTATACTATTCATAACTGCTTAGTCAAGTTAAATGTAGTAATAAAAATTCATATTGCATAGCTGCTAACAATGGAGAATGAAAGTTCAGGAGGTTTTTGCGTGAATAGATTTCGAGAGGGAAAAAAAATAGGGATTTTTGTATAGGGAATTTTAAATTAATAAAAAAAAAAAAAAATTTAGAATAAAAAGTAAGAAATTGTTTTGGAATTTAAAAATACAAATAATAACATTTTTATTTAAAACACACACATTTTCACAATTGAAATACTTGATAAATAATTGAAATACTTTTTTGTTATTTATATTTTTAGAATAAATGAAATATATAAATAGGTTTACCATAATGGCTATGCTTTGATGCGTAACATGTAAATGCATCAAAATAAACACGAAGAAATAATGGTAATGCAGTTTATTTTTACCCTGATAAAAAAAACCCTACAATTTTACAATTTGATAAAATGAATACAAAAAAAAGTAACACAAAAAAATCTTTTTAAAGTCTATTCCTACTTTTTTATCACTGTATTGCAGAAAATCCTTTATAAATAATTTTCATTCATTTTTTTAAAGTTTATCTGACGTCATCTATTGGTAGATATATGCAATTTAAATCTAAAAAAACTAAAATTAATTAATTGAATTTAATTAATGAATTAATATTTGAAAAAATTGTATTAACATCAAGTGTCATCCACTACAAGTTAAAAAAAATGTATTTGAACTTGAGTGGAACGAATAAAAAGTATTCTATGAACGATTGAAAATTTGAACAAGATATATATAGGGAGAGTGTGAGCTAATAGAAGGAATTGAATACAAAATGACATGCTAATCTTTTTTAGAACCCAATCATATTTTAAAATTTACTTTAATTTATCACTTTTTCTATCACATAACTACAAAATTGGGTGCTAATCATTTTAAAGTTACAACCACAAATCAAAATTACTTTGTTTCTTACAATGTTTCTTCCATACCACCACTGGGTTGTTATTAGGATAAATATTCTTTCGCCATTTGCATAGGGCTGGAATGGCGTGCGATTGTTTCGGTTTCGAAACGGGAAAATGATCGACACGGGGATTTTTCCCCCTACCTCACACGAGGCATGACTCAGTTTCGAAATTTTCTTTTCCTTCTTCTGTAAACCGCCACGCACCATTTCAAGGTCATGACGCTAAGCTTTGAAATGAGATGTTTTCTCGCTTATAGATCGCTTTTTATTTATTTTTCTTTTGTGATGGATTATTTTACAGTTTTATCCATAAAGGATTTTCTTCGAAATTCTCTTTAATGCTTGTACAAAAATCCCATTTTAAAAGGGATTTTTGATAAAATTCAGGGAGATATTTAGAGATATAATTAGGGAGAACAGGCTTAGATGAGGATTCTCCCGAATAAAATCAGGAGAATTGACTTGTATAATATTGATATTTTAAGAAGTCCCAACTCGTGGCTGAGCGGCTTCGAATCTCCAAGCGAATGAGCATTGCAGTGATTGCTCTTTTTATAAAAGAGGATTCTGAATGTTATAAAGTCTATTGCAAATTGCTATAAGACGTTTTATCTGTTCTGTTATCTAGAATAAGTCTGCGGAAATTAGCAGGGAGGCCAAGTCAGAATGCAGACCAGTAAACACCCCATTCGCGTTAACAATTTGGTAGTAATAACTATTCTGACAATATCATCGCCCTATAGGGTTGGAGCGTGCTTTTTCTGAAATTACCGAGGGACGAAAGCAGTTTGAACTCCCCAATTTAATAAGTTCTTCCAGAGTTAATTATGTTGTTGTTACTTATCTCCTGGTGCAGGAAAGCCTACACCATGTTATCATGCTACTAGCATGGCTAAAAGGTTAATATGCAGCTTCACTTTCAGCGAGGAACCACGAGGGTTGAAGACTATCTAAACTTCAAGACAACGCTCTACGAACACATTAGATCGAGACCTACAGTTTAAAGTGGATTCCGAACCATTACAAAGATCCATGGCACCTCCGAGACTGGAATTTGAAACCTGTGGCACCGAGCTCTAGACACTCGGCCTTTCAGGCCCCAAAGTTAATTATAAAATGTTACAAACTAGTGAACGGCCTGAATTTCCTTAAACCTTAACGGCTTAAATTTCCTTCACTTTTTGTGAAAGAAATTTGATATTACTGAAACAAATAAAATTTATTTTTTTCATATCAAAATAATTATGAAGTTAAAAATTTTGAAAAATAAATCCAACGTTTATCAGGCTTAAAGTAAATTGAGTACTGAGCTTGATTTGTCTTGATTTCAGCGCGCCAATTCCAGCCAGCGGCGTTCATTACCAACAGAGGAGGATTAAATAAATTAATATGAAATGGGGTTCAGAAGTGAAAAAGATATAAACATAGTAAACAGAAAAATTTGAGGATAGAAATTTTATAAAAGTTAGCAGTATTTTTCAGCAATAAATTAATTATGTAACATATTTTGATTTTTATAAATTTCAAATGTTATCATCAGCGCAAATTCTTCCTAAATTGAACATATTTTTAATGTAACATATTGCATCTGGAGGATCCACACCTAAACTCCGACACCGAAAAGTCCTTTCCTGCTTGTAGATTTGTCATTCCTCTCCCAGTTATAGAAACAGGGAGCTTTAGTTGCCAAGATATGAATTGAGTGCCTCCTTGCACAGTTCAGAAACAAAGTACTCAGATAAAAATAGATAACTAACTAAAATCCTTATTAGTATTTTACCAAATTTTAACTTGCATCACATAAGAATAACAGATAACAGAAATACTAGTGCAGGGTTGGGCAAACTACGGCCCGCGGGCCAAATGCGGCCCACCGGAAGGTTCTATCCGGCCCGCGGATAGAATTTTAATTTGCCGGTCCGATGCAAATTAAAGAAATATATATTTATGTATTATATGTCCATCTCCTTTTCTACTTTGATTAAATATTTTTTTCTGCCTTTTTTTCAAAGGACTGGTTATCTTTTTACTTTCTCTATTTTTGAGGTGAGGTCAGATTTGCAGGTTGAATTAATTAAGTTGCAATCTAACAACTATCTCAAGCAGTTATGCCAAAGTTAGCGTTTTATAAATCATTATCAGTAAGTTTCCCAAATTTAATATCTTCCCGCCCAGAAAATCAGTGCTATATTTGCTTCAACTTTATATACATGAACAAGTGTTTTCAACTATGAACCTTAGAAAGAATTATTTCAAGAAGTAGACTGACAGATGAGCATTTAGCCTCGTTCCTTAGAATCAGTACATCTCACTTCGAATCTCAATATAAGGCACTTTTAAAAATGAAATCACAATTTCATTTATCTCATTAACATATTTAAATTGTAATACTTGTATATTGTTTTTAAAATTTTAGAAAAATTTATCTTGGCCCACTAAAATTTTTTTCGACTTTTGGCCCGCCACCGAAAGGTTTGCCCATCCCTGTACTAGTGCGTCTAGATTATCTTGCGTAATAATTCTTTGTTAGAAATTAGATTTTTAGTTCAAACTTTATTATTTCCTCTATTCCATCGACCGATCATAACAATTTGTACTCCAAAGGTTATCTGATCCACGTGTTCCCAAAACGGATGAATCGAAAGCAAGTCGTGCTCGCTTATTACGAAATATCCGCGGGAAGTTGATGGGAGCGGCGATAGAAGACGATTTTCGCTCCAGCCGATGTGTCATTTCCACGTAATAACCGTTCACGGTGTCGTTAAGGTCGCGCCACGTTAAGGCCTCCGATTTCCGAGCCACTGCAGTTCGGAATTTTTGTTCGATATCGATGGTCACGACATGATTATTGATAATTGAACCTCGCCATCAGCGCTTTTTTTTTTACAGTAGCAATTGTTTATGAGATGAATAGTGTGAGAAAGAGCATGACTGGAGACTTGTTCTTAATCAATTACGTCTTGGTTAGACGTCGATGGCTTTCAATCAGAAATAGGCAGATCTTGGCCATAATTGCTTTTCTAGTAGTCTGCTTCATTCTAAATTAGTTTTAATTTGAAAAATAGTATGTATGTACATATTATTTTGATGACAGATTAAAACGTAGAAATATATTCAGTTTTTACTTTAATAAAAAGAATTAAGCGCTTAAGTATTGGAGGAATACTACTGTGTTCCAAAAAGTAAGGGCAATTTTCAATTTAAAATTCCCGGGGCTTATGGATTTTCATTTTTTTTTTTTCTTTTTTAAGTTCCTGGCACTGTTCTTGACATCTATGTGAAATTTGACGTCAAAATATTCATTAGTGTTTTAGTTACGCTTTGTGAGAAGCTAAACTGATTCCGACAATTTTGAAATGTCTGAATTTGAAAGAATAAATAAAGAGTTTTTTGAAAAAAAAATATTTGGTCTTACTTTTTGGTTTTGGACACAATATATATACATATAAACATACAATACACACACACACACACACACACACACACACACATATATATATATATATATATATATATATATATATATATATATATATATATATATATATATATATATATATATGAAAGATTAAATATGGCAAAATAATACAATTTTAGTTTAATAAAATATTAATTGTTATAATAAATATTAAGAGATATTATAAATATCGTTAATTATAAATAATGATGAAAATATATCTTTACTTTTTCTCTTAAGATCTATATTCAACAGATTCAATATAATCTGGATGCATATGCACAATTTAAATTGTTGGCACAATTGTTGTATTAATTTAAATTGTTGGTAAAAAGGCTTACTTTTAACCATTATATTGTAACAGTTTCTATTAGTTAACCTTAAAATGATTAGTTGATTAGTTTGAAATAAACACAAGTTCAATGTAAAAGTTATGAAAACTGAAGGCTAAAAAGTCTCAATACATTTTTATAATAGGCAGATATAAAAATTATAAACACTAAGGTCAGTGTGTCCAGAATTCACGTAAAATTTCAATTCCTAAACATCCTGGAATATTTCGTAATAAAGAGCTGATGCCCCTTCAAAAACGCACCTTTTTTAGACTTGGTGGAGGAGGAGGGGAGGGGGGAGGGCTGAGTGTACCAAATTCTTTTCTAAAGCAAATCCGCTTGTACCCTTTATTTAAACCATTACTTATTGCGTGAATTTTAGGACACCCTTTATTTTCTTACACTGTAGATCCTGTCTACGAATTAAATTACGAAATTATGTCATTTCGTTACAAATTTAATCGAACCAGAAAATCTAATAATATTCTTTACATCACATTCAATAATCGTTCCAATCACTAATCACATTCACAATCTTTTTTTTCCCGATCCCAAAATTCATATACAATTTGAAATCCTAAACAACCTAAATAGTCTGGAATGTTTGGTAATGAAAAAGCTGATCACCATTCAAAATGCACCTTTAAGTTTGGTGTTAGGGGTGGGGGAGTGAGCGAGTTTACAAATTGTTTTCTAAAACAAATTATCTTGTACCCTATATTTAAACCATTACTTCTTCAGTGGATTTTAGGACACCTTTTATAAATAATTACGAAAAATACATCTTGACTTTTTATCTTATAAGATCAATAATCAACTTACATTTTATTTCCTTAATAAAATTTAACATTCAAAAAACCAATTTTCCGCTATAATTTTTCTCACACATTGTTTACGAGTAAAATTACGAAGTTACGTCATTTCGTTACAGATTTAATCGAAACAGAAAATCTAATAATGTTCTTTATATTCCACCCCATAATCATTGCAATCACTTAATCACATTACTCAAACTTTACATTTAATTTCCCTTATCAGATTTACAACGCATTTTCAAAATCAATTTTTCCACCATAATTTTTCTCACACAGTAGCAGGTAGCATCCTGTCTAAAATTACGAAATTATGTTGCATTTTAATCGAACCAGAAAATCTAATATTCTTTACGTCACATCCCAATAATCATTCCAATCACATCCCAATAATCATTCCAATCACCCAATAATCATTCAATCACAACCCCAATAATCATTCCAATCACATCCCAATAATCATCATTTCGTTACAAATCGAACCACAAAATCCTTTTCACATCACATAATCATTCCAATTTTTTTCCCGATCCCAAAATTCATATACAATTTGAAATCCTAAACATCCTAAATAGTCATGTTCGTTACAAAATGCACCTTTAAGCTTGCTGTTAGGGGGTGGGGGTGAGCAGAGAAATTATTTTCTAATATTCTTTGTCTCGTTTATTTAAACACAATTTTGATGACACCCTTTAATAAATAACGACGAAAAGTACATCTTGCTTTTTATCTTATAAAGATCAATACTCAAGTTTACATTTTATTTCCCTTATCAGATTTACAATACATTTTTCCAAAAACTATAACCAAAACCAATTTTTAGTCTCACCTCACACAGTAGCAGCATCCTGTCTAGGAGTAAAATTACAATTATGTCATTTCATTACAAATTTAATCGAACCAGAAAATCTAATAATATTCTTTAAATCCCAATAATCATTCAATCCTAATCTTCAGTCTCAAAATTCATGTTTGGTTTGAAATCTAAATAGTCTGGAATATTTAGTACTACAAGATCACCTTTCAAAATGCACCTTTAAACTTGATGTTTGGGGGTGGGGAGTGAGTGAGTTCACCAAATTGTTTTCTAAAATAAATCATCTTGTACCCCTTATTTAAAGTATTACTTCTTGTATGAATTTTATAACACCCTTTATGAATAATGACGAAAATGCATTTATAAAGATCAATACTCAACTTTATTTTATTTCCTTATCAAACATTTAACGCATTTCAAAAAATTTTCCACTACAATTTTCTCACACAGTAGCAAGTAGCATCCTGTCTAGGAGTAAAATTACGAAATTATGTCATTTCGTTACAAATTTAATCGAACCAGAAAATCTAATAACATTTTTATATCACATCCCAATAATCATTCCAATCGCTTAATCACATTCACAACTTTTTTCCGATCCCAAAATTCAAGTAAATTTGAAATCCCAAACATTTTAATTAGTCTGGAATATTTGGTAATGAAAGAGCTGATCAACCTTTAAGCTTGGTGTTTGGAGAGGGAGGCAGTTTTCCAAATTGTTTTCTAAAATAAATCTTCTTGCACCCTTTATTTAAAGCCTTATTTCTTGCGTGAATTTTACAACACCATTTATGAATAATGACGAAAAATGCATCTTGACTTTTTATCTTATGAAAATCAATACTCAAACTTTACATTTTATTTCCCTTATCAGATTTCCAACACATTTCCAAAACCAATTTTTTTTACACAGTAGCATCCTGTCTACGAGCAAAATTACGAAATTATGTCATTTCGTTACACATTTAATCGAACCAGAAAATCTAATAATATTCTTTACATCACATCCCAATAATCAGTCCAATCACTTAATCACATTCACAACTTTTTTTCCGACCCCAAAATTCATATAAAATTTGAAATCCCAAACATCCTAATTAATCAGGAATATTTGGTAATGAAAGAGTTGACCCCCTTCCCTTCAAAATGCACCTTTAAGCTTGATGTTCGGGGGTGAGTGAGTTTACCAAATTGTTTTCTAAAATAAATCATCTTGTACCCTATACTTAAACCATTACTTCTTGAGAGAATTTTAGGACAAAAAATGCATCTTTGCTTTTAATCTTATAAAGATCAATGCTCAACTTTACATTTTATTTCCCTTATCAGATTTACAACACATTTCCAAAAACCAATTTTTTCCAGTATAATTTTCTAACACAGTAGCAAGTAGCATCCTGTCTAGGAGTAAAATTACGAAATTATGTCATTTCGTTACAAATTTAATCGAACCAGAAAATCTAATAATATTCTTTACATCACATCCCAATAATCATTCCAATCACTTAATCACATTCACAACCTTTTTTTTTTCCGATACCACTTCCAAATCTGCCTGATCTACCTATTAGGCCATAAATCAAAAACGCAGCTCACTCAACCTTACAGAGAGACGCATATTTCAACGATTACAAATCTATATAAGGCATTACAGTTGATGCATTTCCCATAAAAAGAAAAGTATCGGAACATGCGGCATGTTTTCGCAGAGATAACTGCAAAGCATCCCATTCCATACGACTTGACAGATTTATTTTTAAGTATACTACACGATACGCTCAAATACCAATAGCAGCAGCAGTTATCGCATCTATAAAACGCTGTGTCTTATATATGTGTGATCTGGAGAGATATCCCGGTTATTTATTTTTCTCACCAGTCCCACAGAAGTAAGCTATCGATGGGTTTTATCTCCCCTGCTACTTCTGTGCGTACAAAGCGTGTCGGACAGATGCAGTAGATAGTGGGAAATGGAATAGATTTTTGTTTTTCCTGTATTTTTGCTTATTTTCTTTTCCCCCTTGCATTCTGGAGCAACTCACACCATTATATACATTGTATCGCTGGAGATTTGATTTTTTTGCTTCCATATTACGTAGAGAATAGATTGAATTATAGATTGATTACTTTTATATGAATTTAATTTAAAAACAATTTGTAGAGGATTGATTGGTCCTCTCGAAACATTACAATTAAATTAATCAAACAATAAAAACTAAACTAATCAAACCAAATAATAGTCAAATTAATCAAATAGAAAACAAAAACAATCAATTTCATTAATCCAAATAGTTGAATTTTAAAGTGAGTAACTGTCAATGGACTTAAAATTCAAAATTGTATAATTGTATAAATGGTTTTGATTTTTGTTTATACGTGACGTTGAAAATAGGTTAAATCGTAAAAGACTACTTTTGTTTGCGTATAATTTAAAACAGTTTGCAGAGGAATTGATTGCTCCTCTCGAAATTAAATTTCAATCAAATCAATTAGACAATAAAAACCAAACTAATCAAACCAAATCAGTCATTTCAGTAAATTTTTTTAATCCAAAACAATTAAATTTTAAAGGGACAAGTAAGTTTTAAAGTAACAGTCAATGTATGCGTTGGCAATTATTGCCTTAAAATTATTGTATAACTGGTTTTGATTTTTGTTTCTACATGACATTGAGAATAGGTTAAATTTTAAAAAAGAATATTTTTATTTGCATTTAACTTAAAACAGTTTGTAGAAGGATAGATTGGTCCTCTCGAAACTAAATTTCAATTAATTTAATCAAACAATATAAACCAAACTAATCATTCAAATCAATCATTCAAACTAATCATTCAAAACTAATCATTCTACATTCAAATTAATCAAATAGAAAAGAAAAGCAATCAATTTTATTAATCCAAAGCAACTAAATTTTAAAGTGAGTAACAGTCAATGTATATATTGTCAGTTACTGACTTAAAATTATTTACATTGAATAATTGGTTTTGATTTTAGTTTCTATGTGACGAACTGAATAAATTAAATTATAAAAGACTACTTTTTATTTGCGTTTAATTTTAAACTACCCGTTTAATTTAAACTAATTAAACTTTGCGTTTTATTTAAACTATCTCTAACTAACATCTTAAACCAAAACCGAATAATTTAATAATCAATCCAAAACAGTCGAATTAATGAAACAATAACAATCAAATTTAATAATCCAAAACAGTTAAACTATTAACAGTTGTATAATTGGTTTTGATTTTTGTTTTTACGTGACGTTGAGACTACTTTTATTTGCGTTTAATTTAAAACAGTTTGCAGAGAAATTGATTGGTTGTCACGAAATACTACAATTAAATTAATCAAACAATAAAAACCAAACTAAACAAACTAAATAAATATAATATATATATATATATATATAAATCCAAATATATATATTCAAAAAATATCTATATCCGATCCAAATATATCAAAATGGAAAAATTTGATATATGTATCAGAATCCCAAATATGCAAATCTTTTTTTTTTTAATGTCAAATTTTGTGTTATCTTTACAAGCGATATCAGCCATACTTTAAACGACAACTAGTTAAATTGGTATAATTTTTTTTTGTTCAAATTTTAAAAAAAAAAGATATATTTTTGGGAAAGATCTTTGTTAGATAAAAGTGAAAATAATTTATATTCTGGGTTAGTTAGTCCATTTCAACAACAGATAAAAAGAAAATGAAGTTTTGCATTAAAGATAAAAATACATAAATTTTCTCTTGAAACTTTTGATTTTTTATTTTCCTATGCATCGCTAAACACGGTTAAATTGGATATAAATATTTTCGATTAACTTTAAACAGTATAGATATAAGTGGAGAGCTTCTTTCATGCAAGAAATCTAAAAGTTTTAGTTTTACTACGTGATATAATTATATGCAGAAATTTTTTTAATTTATATGCTGATAAAATTTATATGCTGAGCAGTTGTCAAATGGTCTTCCAAGACATTGAACAATAAAATAAACGAAATTTAAAATTTCCATAAAAAGATATGGATTTTGCGTGTGAGATATTATCGATTTTTTTCTCTTTTCACGCGAAATTTAACATAAATTAAGATGTTAAGACTAAATTAAACATACATAATTTTTCAGACATATTCAGGCATAGCATACAAATTAGTTTTAAAAATCGTGGGCGCTCGGTTGAAATAGCATAATTATGATGTGTCCGATTTATATAACAATTATTTATTGAAGTTTAAGTTAATCTAAGTTAATTACAAAGAGAAAATGTAGTAGAGAAATCATAGTATTTTCTTTTTGTATTTTGTAGTACTGTATTTTTATAGTAGAGAAATTACTACAAAAATTCAACCACACCAGAAAGTTCTTAGCCATTACTGAAGAAGTTCGTTCTATTTATAGAGGGCGCTACTGATGTAGTAGTATCTATTTCCAGGGGGCCGAAAAATGCGGTTCAGGCATAGCATACGGTACCAAAAAATTGCGAAAGGTTCGAGTCAAATTAATTATGGTGCCGTTTATATTTATTTAGTGGTTTACGAATCCATTTTAAAAGAGAAAATGTAGTCCCGAAATCATAGTTGATTTCTTTTTGTATTTTACAGTATTGATTGACGTATTTTTGTATAAAAACGAACAGTTCCTATATAGTGATTCTTAGACATTGTGAAGAAATTGTTGCTTTTATCCCCATATACCCCTTCGATTCAAGTCACAGCCAAGTTGTTGCCAGATACAAAAGCAGTTGAGATATAGCATACAAATTAATTTTAAAAAATCTTGGGGCCCCGTGTGAAATAGGGTTAATTATGATGTGCCCAATTTATGTAACAATTATTTACTGAAGTTTAAGTTAATCAAAATTAGTCACAAAGAGAAAATCGAAGGTGTTGCATTCGACCACACCAGAGAATTCTCAGCCATCACTGAAGAAATTCGTTCTATTTATAGAGGGGCACCCACGACAATGGGTAAGCATCAGGGGTAGCACGTAATTTGTGCTGCCTTTTACAAATGGTTGTTAGTCAGGTGTCTCGCAGTGGTATGGTCAGATATCGGAAAATGGCTAACATATCATGGGGCTAGCATCGGAAAATGATGCAATCAGCCGTGTGTGTGCATGTTGGACGATGAGGCGTTCCTGAACAAAAACTTGATGTGAACCCACTCTCGTCTACTAGTTTCAACACCTAATTACACTATTGTAAGAATAGACGAGTTGTCGGTCAATTCGTTGAGCAGAACAATAGCCCCCATTAACCCAATGATTCTTCTCTCAAACTCCCACAGCTGTTGATATTTGCTTTCATGCTTTCCATAACGGCATCTCTGATGATAAATCGTTCTTCTGAAGCATGCCAAAAAGAACACTACAGAACAGAGTCATAAAATATAACTCAGGGCGACTATGCATGAGCAAAAGGTAGATGCAACGCACATCAATGCCTTACGGCCTTACGTAATGTGTAATCATGTTGCAATTTTAATCATTTGTATATTTCTTATTATCTATTATAACTTTCATTCAAATTTCGCAGAGATCCGAACGCGCTATTATTAGTGCACTCATTTCTATGGTAATGAGTAAAGTTCAAAATTTAATTGTCCACTATAATATTTGCAAATTATATAAAATTATTTTTAAAAAAATAATAAGAAATGTTTTACTAAATTATACGATTAATTTAAATTACTCGATTAATATTAAGTACTTTACTTTAATTCTTTTTTAATTTCATTTAAGACATATTTAGAAAACATTATACTCATAAAAACAAAAGTGAAACTTACAATAATTTTGAATTAATAGCAGCAAGAATCAGTAAAGAATTATTTAAGAATGTACAATCAAATCTTCATAAAAAGAATTCTGTTATTCATTTTTCATTTTTAGTTCATATAACTCTAATTTTCTAGCATATATTATAAAAACATTGGTTTTATTCATTTGTGATACAATTATAACTTTTATCTATTCATTATGAATATGTATGCTAACAAGCATTACCCTGAAAAACATGATTCATATCGAGGTTTGTTTATAAGTAATATAAGCGAACGTTACCTTCAAAAATATGATTCATATCGAGGTTTGTTTATAAGTAACTTAAAAAATAACATTGATATCGATAAAAATGCATTTTTCAAATCTCTGTGAGATTTAACCGATTTATATAACCTTGTATTAAGTTTCGAAACATAGTATCGCATATAACAAGGGTATTAAAACATTTCAAGAGACGACAATTGAGATATCCAAATGGATGTTAGAGAGAATCAGACAATCGATATCAAGTCGATATTCCATAAGTTATTCTGGGAGGATATGAAAACCCTGTAATCATTTCTCGAATTCAGCATGAGAAAAGATTACCACATTCAAAAAAGGGTCAAAAGGATTTAGATACAGATTGCTTGGAAATCAGTATGGATAGCATCCCTTCTTTGGAGTAAATCAAAACCATTCATTTGAATAATCTCTCCCAACATCATGGACAGTGTCCAATCTCTCACGAGCCACGTACCCACTGACTGATAGCAGGAGACGATTTATCAATCATTTGGGGGCCACTGATGCATGGCGCAAATCAACTATGCACCTTCGACTCCGCAGCACAATGGCTTAACAAGAAAATAATAGCTTGTTGCGATAAAGTGGATGGCCAGATAGCACGCCCAGGCTGCAGAAGTGAGAAATGTTGTCCAACCGTATAATAAAGTTGGAAACAGTAACGACTAAAGTGTGTGCTCCAGGTGGTTATTAGCTTATTTTGGTGGCATTGTGAGCAATGACCCCCAACAATCTTGTGGAAGACAGGTCGGTCGTTTGGGTACCAGTCACGTGTGGTTTTCAGACAGGAAGGGTTAATTTGGATAGATTAACTTTAAAAAAAAAAAAAAAAAATTAATTCTAATTGTGAGAACAAGACACGTGAAGGCAGATTAGATGTTAAATGGTCAAAAGCTGGGTAAATAAACAAGTTGCAATAAACTTTAGTCCGAGAAATCATAGTTTTTAAAATAGTGCATCAAATTGTTATGTCTTGATCTTTTTCCTTATAAAAGTAATAAAATAGTTCATTAGTCTTATAATCAACAAATTAATAGGTCAATATATTAACAAAATTATGCAGAAAACAAGCAAATGCTCTAAAATAAAGAAAAAAAAAAAGCACACACACACAAACAGTATCATGCTTGATTTTTTATCTTACTTCCTAATAGTAACAAAATAGTCCATTAAGTTTAAAATCACCAAATTAAAGGGTGGGCAGATATTCAAACAAGATATCAAGTTTAAGAACAAATAAATGCCTCACGTTGGAAGAGAAAAACAGTATCATACTTTCATTTTTTTCTTTATTTGTCACTAATAACAAAAGAGTTCATCAACTTGACAGATAACAAATTACGGATCATCTGATTAACAAGTTCATTTTAAAAAACAAGTAAATGCCTCATAATGGGAAAAAACGCCCAAACAGTATCAAGTTTGTTATTTTTCATACTTGTTACTAGTAACAAAAATAGTTTATTAATTTTATAGGTAACAAATTTACGGATCATCTGATTAACAAGTTCAAGTTAAAAAACAAGTAAATGTCTCATATTGGAAAAAAAAAACAGTACTAACTATATCATGCTAGTTATTTTATTGCAAGTTACCAGTAATAAAATAGTTCATTAACTTTATAGGTAATAAATTAACGGATCATCAGATTAACAAGTTCTTGTTGAAAACAAGTAAATTCCCTGCATCAGGGAAAAAAAAAAAGTAATATCCTGGATAACTAAATTGGAAGTGAAATAATTTTCACTGTAACTCATTACTCAATCAATGAATTTTTATGTATTTATATAATGTAATTGAAAGGAACGGAATTCATTCAACAATGGAAGACTTATAATCAATGACGAAAGACAAGATTTTTTTTTTTGTATATATTATTTAACAGTGCTTTTATGTTTTAATAAAAATAATGGTTTGAAAGTGAATACAAGTAGTCAAGATGGATATCAGAATGCAATTTTTGTTAATTATTAAGGATATGAATTGATCAACTACAATGGAATAATATAATTTGTGGAATCCTTTACTTTTTGCAATAAAATTTTCTAAAAACCAAGACTAATCCTTTTTAACTGACACAATGTATTTACTGGTAAAAAAAACCCACCATTATAAAAGTTAATGTAAAAAAATAACATCGGCACATTTCTCCTAGAAACACATTAAATATATATATATATAGATATATATACATATTGCCCTGACTCGAGGCTCAATGGTAACGCGCGCCGCTGGTGAGGATTAGCCAATCAGCTGGCTCAATCAATCTATTGTTGTAGACACTGTTTCAAAAAACGAGGACACTCGATGATGTTTGTGATGTTCAGCATCTTGTCTCGTTCGTCGGACTACATGATAGAAGTTTTCAGGTTTTCTCCCATACGATAAGCAAATACGAGGTAGCTTCCCCTAAAAGTCCTCCCAGAAGCACTGCCCTCTTTTTTTCAGTGACACGATGCCAAGTCAGATTTTTACCCATGGGTGCCCCATCCCAACGGAATCTGCTATCTCCTTTCCCTCCTTCCATGAGACTACAAGGGTTCTTGGATTTGGATTAGATGTTGCTGTTTACCAAGTGGAATAAGAAACAAACAAACAAAAAAAATCGTTGTGTGTGAGACACTTTTATAAATGTAAGATAAATAAAAAATGATGGGTTTCTAAAGTCCTCCCGGAAGGCACTGCCCTCCTCCTCCATCGTCAGGGAGCCAAACCAGACTTCTTTCAATTTATGGGTGCTCCTTAAGAACAGAAGCAGCCCTCCTTTGACCACACGGGTTCTTGGACTTGGTCTAGATGTTGCTGTCTACCAAGTGGGATAGGAAAAAAAAGAGAAAGAAAGAAATCAATAATATGGACCAGAGAAAATAAACTGTAAAACAAAAATGGATTTGTTATTCTACATCTGACTCATAGAAAAGCAACGAAGGCGTTAAAACCGGAGAACGAATTGTAATAGTATTAAAACAAGATATCGGATTTATTTCTTTAAACCACAAAATAGTTTAAAACACTGTAACTATTTTATGGTTTAAAGAAAGAAATAATACTATATAATACTATTGTATTACATTAGTAACGCATACTATTGTAATACTCAGCGATTCAATGACCGTATTTCGATGATAACAATGATACGGAGATAAATCGTTTAAAAAAGATTTAAGTATCTGTTTGTCATTGTAAACCATGATGTGAAACGACATTCAAAGAATGACATTGATGACGTCAAACAACTTGCCAAAACATTACATGTACTCTTAATATATTTATAATGGTTTGTATCAGGAGAAATGCTATTTTGAAATATATCTCTATCTACAGATATAAAAATGGTTGTTTATGTTTTATATGTTTGGGAATGTTTCAATGTGATTTATAATGTCTAACTAATTTAAAACTTTTAAACTCACATTTAAAATAATTAAACTAGCTATTAACATTTGCTGTATCGTTCATCAATCCAAATCGTTTCTGCTATTTTTGAAAGCAAATAAATTCAAAACAAGCTCCTAAATTCACAAATAAGATAATAAAATAAAAGGAATTTTGAACAACATAAAACCATGCTATTTTGATTTAAAAACAACTTTGTTCTGTTGTATTAAAATTCGTAGATTTCTTCAACATTCTATCATCAATCCAAATCGTTCCTGCTACTTTTGAAAGTAAATAAATTCAAAATAGTTCATAAATAATATCATAAATTCAAATAAATTTTGAACAGCATAAATATTACGTTATCTTTATTTAAAAACAACTTCGGTTCCTTGTAAATTCATTGTTCTTATTTTAAATGTAATTAAACTAGCTATTAAAATCCTTAGATTTCTTCAACATTCTATCATCAATCGTTTCGCTACTTTTGATCATTCTCCAAATCTTTCTTACTACTTTTGCAAATCAATCTTCAAAATCGTTTCTTGAAAGTAAATATAATATAATTTATAATTAAATATAATAAAAATTAAACTAACTATTAAATTCCTTAGATTTCTTCGACATTCTATCATCAAACCAAATCGCTCATGCTACTTTTGAAAGCAAATCAATCAATCCAAGTTGTTCCTGCTACTTTTGAAAGTGAATATAATTGATAAATTGATTAAAAAGATCACAAATTCAAAGGAATTTTCAATGAAAGAAATACCGTACTATCTTAATTTAAAAATAAATTTGTAGACTTTCCGTTCGCATTTCAAATGTAATTCAAACTAGCTATTAAAAATCCCAGTTTTCGTTTGCCTTCCATTCTCAGTCCAAATCGTTGCTGTCGCATCCGTCCACAATCCACGCTGCAAATGCCAGAGAAAGACAGGGCCAAACAAACGCTCTCCACAACAATGCAGCGAGCACCATTCCCGAAAAAGATAACGCAGGGCTGATGCTCCCCTTTTGTTTTGGTTTGACACCGTTCCACGCCAAAATCCCCTCTGTAAACAATTGCCGACTTCCCTACACACCCGCACTGCAAAAGATGGCGGATCCAGATAATGCCGAGAGATGTTGCAGCAGCATGTTTAGGAAAATGAAAATGCCAGCGTGTTCATTCAGATTGTTATTATTTTCCATTCTGTGTTCGTCTTCTTCTCCATCCCTACCCCCCCCTTTTATCGCGGCATAAGGTGAGATAGGGAACGTGCTCCCTTTCTGTGTTCCCGAGGGCGTGAAGAAAGCCTTTGTTTTCCGTGGACGTTATCAGGAGGGGTTTGGATTTTTCTGGCACGGCAAAAGATTTTTTATTTCGTCACTTATGGGTGGTGATGCTGAGAAGGTTTTGGTGTTCTAGTAATTATTTGATTCGAGCAACGATTTTGAATTGATAAAAACTGAAAAGATGGAAATGTTTACATGTCCAATCATATTACCATTCAAGTTAAGTCCAGTCAAAATAGCCTCACCACGAACCAAACGAATATTTTATCAATGCTTGAGTCAATGTCATCCTTCTCTCTGAGTTAGCCAACCCTAGGGTTTTTCGTTTGGTTAATTCAAAAGTACTACTGTGTAAAAAGTAAGACCAATTTTTGATTTAAAATTCCCGGGGCATATGGAATTTCAATTTTTTTTTTTTTTAGGTTGTTGGCACTGTCCTAGAAATCTGTGTGAAATTTGACGTCAAAATATTCATTAGTGTTTGAGTTAAACTTGGCTTTGTGAGACACTAAAAGTGATTTCGGCGATTTTGAAATGTCTGAATTAATTCAGCAAAAAGAACTTGCATTCAATTTTGTTTGCGGAAACGTATAGAATGTTGCAGAAGGCATTCGGTGAGCATTCCTATATCGGAAAGAAATGTTTAGAAGTGTTATAAACAGTTCAAAGAAGGCAGAGAACGCGTTGAAGACGAAGAACCCTCTCTGGCCGAACCATCAATCTCAACCGACGAAGCTCACGTCAAATAATTAAGCCAACTCTAGGGTTTTCGTTTGGTTAATTCAAAAGTATGGTTAAGAAATCTGTTTAAATCACAGTTCATAAGCAGAAAAATTAAATTCGTGTTATATAAATCCTTATTAGACTATTTTTGGTCTATGACTCTGAAACATGGACTTTGTCATGATCTGATTAGGCACTTTTGGGTATATTTGAACGGAAGATTTTAAGGGCTATTCTTGGAAGTGTTAAGAAAAGTGATTGTTGGAGAAGACGGTACAACGTAGAAATATATAAATGCTATCAAAACCCAGATTAAAATGGGCTGCACATGTATTTAGAATGATTTATTTAAACGACCTTAAAAAGGCTCGTTTTTGGAAAAGCCACAGGGACAAAGAGGAAGAGGATGGCCCAGGTTGCCATGGACAGACGCAATTGAAAACGTTTTTGTTGTACTAGGGTTTAAGAATTGTAGGACCATTGTCATCAGAGGAATGCATGGAAACTCAAAGGAAAGCTTTGGTCCATTCTGGGCTGTCGCTATTGAAAATGTTGAATTCAAAGTATAAATGTACATTTTAATTTCACCGAAACTTGATTTGATTCATAGTCTTATAATAACAATGAAACTTTCTGATAAAAATAATTTTATGAATGTTGGTATGTCAAAAGATGATGCACCGGAAGTCATAAAAATCTCTATTTTCTAACGAATTTAATCAGCAATATTTTACTCATTAAAGTTAACCATATAATTTTTAGAACTAGCGAAAACGTTAGATTACACAAGCCATCAGACATTCAGTCTTTGCAATAGACAATTGAAAAACATTTGGTGCCATTATTTCCTGTAGTATTATGTATTAAAAAACTACGCTAACGTTTAAAAATTATTAAAATATTTTTAAGAACATAATTTATAAAAATAAGTATTGTTATCATATCAGGTCAAAACGATATTGAGGAATCCATGTAAACTGGGCATGATTAAGCAGTTGTTCAGGAAACATTTATTGTTATTTATGCGAATTTATAGATGTCTTTATTTAAGTTTTTCAATTGTTAAGGTCGTTATTAAATGATAAAATTTAAATTATTTAGATAACGTTCGGATAGAGAAAAGAGAAGTAACAGTGGAAAAGAGTGTCTTTTTTATAATAAATACACATTTTAATTTAAAATTTATACTAATTTATGCGAATTCATAGATATCCTTATGTAAGTTTTCATTGTTAAGAGTTTTATTAAATGATAAAATTTAAATTATTTAGATAACGTTCGTATAGAGGAAAGAAATAAGTAATTTCTTTTATAATAAAAGACATATTATTATTTTTGAACCATATACAATATACCATGCAAGTATAACATGCAAGTAAATGAACTTACAACGGCAATTAATATTCATAAAACTCACAAAATCTTAAGAAAATAAATAAATAAAATATAGAAAATTTAATCTGCTGGGTCGAAATACAAGCTACCCATAACATTTACAATTTAATGCAAAAACAAAACGTATAACAGAAATCTCAAACAAACAAAGAAAAAGTAACAATAAATCATATTCAGTGAATAAATAATGATCATAAGTTATCGTTCAAAACTGAAAAACTATTCTATTCCAAACGATCCAATCTATTCCAAACAAAAAAATATTTTGGAATATTATATATTATTTATATACATATATATATATATATATATATATATATATATATATAATATATAAAATAATATATATATATATATAATATATATATATATATAATATATATATATATATAATATATATATATATATAATATATATATATATATATAATATATATATATATATATAATATATATATATATAACTATAATATTCCAAAATATTTTATAAAAAAATACTGTAACTATTTTATGGTTTAAAGAAAGAAATCAGATATCTTGTTTTAATACTATTACAATTCGTTCTCCGGTTTTAGCGCCTTCGTTGTTTTCTATGAGATAGATGTAGAATAACAAATCCGTTTTTTTTTACAGTTTCTCTGGTCATTATTATTAGTAGATATCCCACTTGTTGACAGCAACATTTATAGACCAAGTCCAATAACCCGTGTGGTCTTATGGAAGGAGGAAAGGGGATGGGACAGCTTCTGTTGTGGTGGAGCCCCCGTAGGTAGAAGTCTGACTTGGCTCCGTGACACTGAAGAAGGAGGGGAAGTGCCTTCGGTATGACTTTTAGTGGAAACTACCCAGCATTTGCATATCGTATGGGTGTGATTTGGTTTGGTTTATCGCTCGACGGTCATTTTATGCAAACTTTGGGCTAATTAGACTGGGACCTGCAGTTTTAACGTGGATTCGAACTACTCACAAACATCAAGCTACTGCCAGGATTGGAACCTGGAGACTGTGGTACCAAAGGCCAATGGCCAATTGGTGCAAATCAATTGGCCACCAGGCCACTCATATTATAGAAAAAAATGTTTACATTTCAATATCCATGGAAGGAAAACATTTCCTAACAGACTTGCTATTAAAAAATGAGGAGTACTCCTCTTCCCATTTCAAACTCCTTTTCTTTAGTCAAGTTTTCTTGAAGTGACAACTGAATGCTAATTTTAATCTGAATGCTAGAGTTTTGAATGTATACAAATTTTGAGCGTATACCCAGAACATTTGTGAACAAGGATGTCTTCTAACAAGCTTGGAATGTTCTGCCGGGTTGAGGTACTTATATTTGTAATCAAGCCGATGCAGATCAAAAATGATAAATACAAAGTTGCAAATCGTAATCACAAAGATATACTTATGTTATTATCAATCCCTCCTAGGCTAGCTTCCAACAAGAACAGATGCACAAATGCGTAACTCCTACGCAAACGAGAATTAGTGCGAGTTCTTCCATAGCTAAGCTTTAAAGGAAAAAGAATCCCAGGATTTTTTTTTTTCAATATTGATCCTTCATATTTATAACGTATTAGAATGATTTTAACATGATGGCAGTGATTGATTACACTAAAATATCCTTGGCAGAAGGAATTTGGAAAAATATTTGGACTGGTGAGCAGATACATATTCATAACTTAGATGACGTCCAAATTTCTTCCTTGATAACATGAGAAAAAAGGGGAAAAATAAATAAAAAATCAAGATATGAAACTTACAGAATCATAATAATAATAAAAAAAAATAACCGATATATATCTATTCCATAAATTAATAAAATTATTTATTGAATAGATGAATAATTTTAATTAAAAAAAATTAAACATCTGCATGTTTGCCAGAATAAGATTTATAAAATATGTTTAAGAAAAATTTATACAAAAAAAATGACAAAAACATTTCTAGTGCAGTTAATTTTAAAAACTAATCAATTTTTATCAGTTCACTAAATCTCAAAGATAAATTACCGATCGCATATTTTTGTCATGAGAATTTATGTGAGTTTAAAACATCAGATTATTTAAGAGGAAAAACTTCACTCGAAATATTCTGTAACATTCAGTATTTTGAATATTCTGTGATTAAAGATAATTGCAGAATATATTTAGCGATAAAAAATTTGTAGAATAATAGCATTTTCAGCACATAAAGTTTGTTATTTTTAAAAGTTTATGCTCTGTTATTTCAAATTTAATCTGCAATATTTTTATTATTTCCACTAAATTATATCTACGTGAGAAAATTAAAAAATACATTATTCAAAAGTCTACTTTCATATACTGTCAATAAAATTATATGCATTCACCTGTTCACTGAAGTTTTGCAATCTCCAGTTTAAAATTTTAAATTGCATTAATAATCTGAGAATGAAACCAGAATTATTTAAGGTTATGACATCATTTAATATATACTTAGACATGATTACATCTACATAGTTCAAGAAATCCTTTTTAGAACAAACTTTTGTTGTGATTGTCCTTTTCAACATCCTTTTTCAGTCTTTATTGTAAAATATCGATTTCTTTATCTATTAAAAATCAATTGATTATAGAAGATTCAACATTATTCAAGGTACATCATAAATTATTGGTTTTTCCGTATTGGATTGGATTGGATACTAATATCTTACGTCACTGAACACCAGCCAATTGGAAGTCTGAATAAGTAAAAATAAGACTTGATTTCTAATTGGCTAGTGTTCTAGTACAGGAGATTTTTAGTATCCAGAAGCTCCTCTTACACTATATATATATAAAAAAAAAAAAAAAGATAGTAGTTGCAATGGACAGAATAGTAGAAATAAAAAAGAAAGAGAGTAGTTAGAAAGGGCAGAATGATAAAAAAAAAAATAGTTATAGAATGGTAGAAATAAAAAAGAAGAGAACAGTTAGGAGAATGGGAAGAATGGTAAAAAAAAAAAGTAGTTATAGAATGGTAGAAACAAAAAAACAGTAAATTACAATGAAAAGAATGGTAAAAAACTAAAAAACACGCTTTTAGAGTTAATGAAATTAAAAAGTAAAAAATAATTGTTAACAGAAGAATAAAATGATTGACGAGGAAAATGAATGTCACTGTTCTAAAAGCGTGGGGTCTAGATATCAATCGTTCTAATTATTCACTAGTTTCATTCCGAAATGCAGAGTTAGTTTTAAAATGTCATACAGAGCACCCCACGCTTTTAGAACAGTGACATTCATTTTCTCGTCAGTCATTTTATTCTTATATTAACAATTATTTTTTACTTTTTAATTTGATTAACTCTAAAGCGTGTTTTTTAGTTTTTAAACTATTAATTAATTTTTTTTACTTTTTAGTTTGATTAACTCTAAAAGCATGTTTTTAGTGTTTTTAAACTATAATATTTAAATGAGGTGTAATTGTAATTGTGAGTAAAACAAAGGTTAAATGCGAATATGTCGAGCCAGCCAGGATTCGAACAGGGAATCTCCTGATCCGTAGTCAGGCGCGTCATCCATTGTCCCACGTAGGTTTGAATGTCTTTTACTGAATACTTTCATTCTACATGGGTTAAATTACTCTTCATAAGTTAAAATAAAATCTCTAATTCTGGCGATCTTAATCATGACGAGATAATAAACTTATCAAACTATTTTAGTTTCGTTGGTCCTTCATAAGTCTACAACGTTAAAATTAAATCGGATCCCTTAAAGTAGGGGCAAAATCGAGCCCAAGAGTCAGTTACAAACAAACATTACAGGTGAAACTAATATAACAGCGTATTAAAAAGAATCAACTGTTTTCTTTCTGAAAAATGCCTGTAAATGTTTTTCAGCTTAAAGAGTGTATATGAGGAGAAACAGATCTCCAGGGGAAAAAGTCAGTTACATACATACATACAAACATACAGGTGTAGCTAATAAAAGCGTATTAAAAAGAGAATAGTTACAATGAGCCGAATGGAAGCAACAAAAAAGAAGAGAGTAATTACAATGGACAGAATGGTAGAAATAAAAAAAAAAAAAAAAGAATAATTACAATGGTCAGAATGGTAGAAATGAAAAAGAAGAGAGTAGTTACAATGGAATCTGAAATAAAATGGCTCACATAGCAAAACTAGACGATAAGAACAGAATAGCTAAATCCTGGCTATTGCTTAAGCTTCTGGATGTTTATTATTTTAAGTGGCCCTGACATAGTGACGACGAAAGATAACATTTTCCTTTGAAGCAATTAGTTCGTCATAAAGGTGTCAAGGCATTGAAAGTTGTTTAATTTTATAATTCACATTTTTAAAACATTTATTTGTTGTTATTAAAGGTTTAATGCAATTTCGTAAAAGTTTGATTGTTGTTAATAGTTGCTAAATGCAATAAATGCAAAAGCATCTTTAGAAACCACAATTTAGGATAAATGTTTTTTTTTTTTTTTTCATAATAAATTGAAAAGGACGATATTCATTTAAAATTGAACGAAATTGATGATGAATGATAAGGTATTTTCATAGTATATAATAATGTTTTAGGATTGCAATGACAGGAATCATCTGAATATGAATGGTATGGTTACGTCTAAAAAAATTGTGAAATTATTATAGTTTTATCATTTAGTGCACTAATATCCGTTACCATTCAATTTTTCAATTTAGGTAAACTTATAATTTTTTGAAACCTAAAATAATCAAAATGCATTTTTATTTTTATTTAAATCAAATATTTATTTCTTCTAACTATTAAGAATATTTAAGTTGCAGACAAATAAAATTTCTTGAAAAAAAAAATGTGACCAACCATAGGCTTTACAATGAAGCCATCCGTACACTTTGATGCAATGTGACAGTTTTTGAAAGGTTTCGTTTTCCACTTAGTCACCGACGGTTCGCAGTCAAGGCAGGCTTTCGGGACATTACGACACGCGAAACATAATCGCTGGACGACTTTCTTAAGATAAGAGCGCGGGTCATTGTTCCAAGAATTGAATAATGGCACAGATAAGCACAACAGTGATGGAATGCTGCCAAAACACTGTCTAAATCCTGAGTATTATTTCATTACATAACACAGCTAGATGACTGTAGACAGTCATGATACTTAATCTTCAATTCAAAGTTTTTTATTAATTTAATTTCAAAACAAAAATAATTTTTAGAAATTTCAATTTTCAATTTACTATTTTGTTTGTTTTCAATTAAAATAATTATCATTCTTTTAATAAATTACTATGTTAAGTATTCCATGAGCAATTCACCAAAGGGTGATCAGTTAAATAGCCTGGCGTGAAGACTTTTAGAGAATTTTCAGCTAATTTATGTGTTATATTAGAGTGAACAGAGTGAACTATCATAATAAATACAATCAAGACCAATTACGGTAATGGGAGACGTCAATGCAAGCTGTCATAATTTATTGAATCATTTTCGTTCCGAAGGTAGTGACTTTCAGTGAGAGAAACTATTTGAACTTAAGCCTTCCTAGTATTCATACCCCTCAAGACTTATAGAGAGAACTTCAGCTAATTTGTGTGTTATATGGACAGAACAGGTAGAACTATCACAATAATTGCTATTGCATAGCAATTAAAGCCAATATGAGACGCCAATGTACGTTGTCCTAATCTACATCAAGTCCTCTTGATTCTGAAAGTAGTGGCTGCAACGAACAACTCAAGCGGGCTTTGAACTTAATCCCTCCTACTATTCAACCTCACATGCTGCCAATTTTTATTTTTATTTTTTGGAGTACATTGGACAGCATGTGTTCCATTTATGCATGCTACGAACGACCCACCGACGAGAGATGAAAAGAGAGCAGTGCCCTCTCGGAGCACTTTATGATTAATTCTAACACTTGCATACCATATAGGATAAACCTGTAAAACTCTCATCAAATAACCATGACTGTTAATGCATACGCTTATACATGATCGCCCTCGAATCTCCTCTTTTCTAAAAGCAGTGATTGCAACAGAAGCCACCAGCGAGTATCAGCCCGACCCATAATGCATGTCTAGCTGGTATATTACAACCAGACCATGAGTTGGATCTCATGTTACCATAGACCTGCGAAGAGGACAAGTATTTGGATTGTGTATTGGAGAGATCCTGGAAGAAATCTCACTAGGAGATTTGTTGAATGTTGATGCGAAACGTTAAAATGAGTTGTCACAGTCGCTATCAATCATTAATTCAATGAATGCAATGCACTAGTGAATTAAAAACATTATACTCCTGCTTACTAAATTAACTTGAATAATCCTAATTTTCACAAATATTGATGCCAGGGATCAACGATTAATATTTATTTTTTTTGTATTGTAAGTAAGACAAGTTATTTATTGTTTAGTGCAAGTAACTAAGTACACTCAGACTTACTATTGATCCGTTTTCGACATGATATTTTTGTATCCGGTGAAAATTCACATTAAAAGGCCTTCGTGATGTACCCTGAATCATCTGTAACCAGTACATTTTATTAAAGATGTAAGGACCTGGTAAAAACAAATCAGTTATGTTAAATGATTAGAAAAATGAATGCTGGCAATGTTTACATCCATTGATAAAATTCACCTCTCATTCAAACGGCAGTTATTAATTTTATAGGCTATTTCTTAGTAGACCACATTTACACTACCATTCAAACCTCGTATCATGACATTTGATGAATCACATGAATCACAGTCATAAAAAATATAATCTTTCCGGTTTGATGATCGTGGCCGGCAATCTATTAAATTTCGATTTAGAATAGGAAAAACCCATCAATTTCGGTTTCTTCCAGAAACATTTTAGTGCTTGAAAGGTAGCCAGAAAAATAAAGAAGAAACCGTCAATTATTAAACCATCAATTTACTGAACCATAGTTCAACTGTTTAGGATATTCATTAATCATAATTCACAAATCCTGATGTTTCAATTTAATAAGGCAACGTTTTAAGGCTCACTGATATTTTCAATCTTCACTGAATATTACAATTGTCATTGTGCTATTTGGAATAGAAAAAACATTAATTTCGGTTTCTTCAAAACATTTCAGTGCTTGAAAAAGTAGGCAAAAAAATAAAAAGAAAGCGTCAATTCACTGTACCATTTTGTTTTTATCAGTTAAACTGTTTTGGGTATTCATTAATCATAATTCACAAATCCTGATGTTTCAATTTACTAAGGCAACATTTTAAGGTTCACTGATATTTCAATTATCATTCAATATTATAATTATCATTGTGCTATTTGGAAAAGAAAAAAACCCCTTAATTTCATTTTCTTCAACACATTTCAGTACTTGAAAGGTAGGCAAAAAATAAAAAAAAAGAAAGCGTCAATTCACTGAACCATTTTGTTTTTATCAGTTCAACTGTTTAGGATATTCATTAATCATAATTCGCAAATCCTGATGTTTCAATTTAATAAAGCAACGTTTTAAGGCTCACTGATATTTTCAATCTTCACTGAATATTATTACAATTGTCTTTTTTGTGCTATTTGGAATAGAAAAAAAAACTCATTAATTTTTGGTTTCTTCAAAACATTTCAATACTTGAAAAGTAGGCAGAAAAATAAAAAGAAAGCGTCAATTCACTGAACCATTTTGTTTTTATCAATTAAACTGTTTTGGGTATTCATTAATCATAATTCACAAATCCTGATGTTTTCAGTTTAATAAGTCAATGTTTTAAGGCTCACTGATATTTCACACAATATTATAATTATTATTGTGTTATTTGGAATAGAAAAAAAAACCTTTAATTTCAGCTTCTTCAACACATTTCAGTACTTGAAAGGTAGATAAAAAAATAAAAAAGAAAGCGTAAATTTACTGAACCATTTTGTTTTTATCAGTTCATCCGTTTTAGACATTCATTAATCATAATTAACAAATCCCTGATGTTTCAATTTAATAAGGCAATGTTTTAAAAGCTCACTAATATTTAAATTATCACTCCTGTTTTCTAAAGGCAATGACTGCAACAGAGGCAACATTCGAATCTTCTGCATAATAGATGAGAACGTTGCAACTAGTAATTTAATATTTAAAGAAAAAAATTTGAAAAGTTGAAATCAATTAGATTATCAGTGTATCACATGCCAATAATTTCACCACTTCTTTAAAAGAACATGAATAAAATTATTATCTTTAATATTACTTAATTTAACAAAAATAATTAAAATTTGTACATTTGAATGATTTAACATTAAATAAATCGATATGATTGTAATTATTGTTTCATCGTAGAAGGAAAAAAGCTATTAAACATAAACAGAATAAATCTTAAGAAGATTTAATCTAAAAAAAGATTAAATTAGAAATTAAAAAAAAGAAAAAAAAAAGATTAAATCTTTTAATTCATTTAAATTTTAAGAATATTACTAAAAAACAAATAACAATAATCATTAATCTTGTTTATTCAAATAATTACAAATTTTGTTCGTGCTAAAATTATAATTCTATAATAAACAAAAAAAAAAAAAAATATTTTTTTTTAATTTAAAAAATATGGAAGGTATTATTCTATGTAATAATATGATATCAATATGAAAAATTAAATTAATATAAATTTTAAAAAAACGAGATCTATTCAAATAATAATAATTGAAAGTTTAAATAATATATTTAATTGTTTAATAAAAACGAAATCATTTTTTATTTAAAAATGTAAATGTTTAATAAAAGAAAATCATTTTTGTTTTAAAAATTTAATCGTTTAATAAAAAGAAAATCATTTTTATTTAAAAATTGAATTGTTTAATAAAAGAAAATCGTTTTTAATTTAAAAACTTAAATCTTTAAATAAAAAAAAATCTTTTTCGTTTTAAAAATTTAATCGTTTAATAATTTAATTAATTCTATATATTATTTCATTTTTTGTACAATTAAAATAATTTTGAATTTCATTTGCACAAATATTAACAGATTTCAGCCTTTAATACAAAAAAGTTATTTCAAATTTATAAAAATACCATAGGTTAAACAAATTTAATTTTTTTTTTTAATTTTCAGATGATCATCTGAATTCTTATCTCTATTGATAAGGGTACTATTTTAACTCGTCAGCAAATGATAGATTATGTTGATGCCACAAATTTAATCTGTTTTTAAAATTTTTATCTCTTATAATTAAAATATTTTTTATAAAAATCGTTTGTGAATAATCTAGGCAAAAATGTCGAAAAAGAGTAATTGCAATCACTATATAAAAAAAAACAATTTGCAGTAAAAATTATCATTATTATTTCGAATTTTGAAGTTATGTCATAAAAATTTCAATGAAACTATACGAAAAAAATAATTATCAATTTAAAAAAACATTCTACCTGTATAAAAAAAATTACCTCAAATATGCAACAATAACATATAATACTAAAATGTCCGTTTGACCGATTTCGACTTTATTTTTTTATTTTGTTAAAATCAAATAATCCTCTTAAGAAAAACCCATGCTCTTTCATAAAAACGTTTCGTTTTTATGTGTTCACATACTGAGATAATTCAACTTTTTAATACTTGTTAACTTTTTTATAGACAGAGTTCCATAAATAAATACTTATAACAACTCACCGATGAGAATAGTGAAATATTACCTTACAATAGGATTACCCTACATTTGCATATCATATGGAAGAAAAATAGAAAAATTCTCTTTAAATAGCTTTATTGTTGATGCGAAATGCTTACATATGCTGTCGCAGTCGTCATCGAGTCTCCATGCTTTTGAAAACAGTATCTGCAACATGTAGTCAAGGGATATGATTTTTGTCTCTTCTAGCGCGAAAAAGGCATATATTTATGTGTGTGTGTATGTGTATGTGTGTGTGTGTGATTTGAATCACTTCATCATGATTTGAATCACCATCATCTTAATTTGATTGTATCATTAAATATTTTTCCATATAATTACAAAGGAAAAGCATCAGTCCATTATTGCTGAAGAAAACAAGATTTCAATATCAAACTGTCAGAAATGATTTGTGAATGTAAAATAAAAATAATCACAATAAAAGTCAATAAAATAATAAATGCCAAAAAAAAAAAAACTTGAAATTTTTTTTTCAAGCAATTTATTAATTTTATAAATAAATAAATTAAATTACATAAAGACAAATTTTTGCAAAAGCAGTAGTCTACAGGCACGAAGTATCTAACCTATTAGTTCTTTTGACCACATGTGAAGAATACGAATATACTAGCAATAGTTACTGAACAAAAAATTTAATGAATGATATATAATTTTTGACAAACAGGTAAGGCGATAATCCAAGAAAGAGGGCATCAATATAAGAAGGCACAAAACTATGGTACCTGTACACCTTTAATACTCTATTTCAAACCTAAATATTTTTGACTTACACTTACTATTTTTTCAAGAGCCTGTATTTTAAGCTTTGTACATTTTTGTTTGTTTTACACTATCATTATGTAACTGATGATATAGCTACCATTATGTAACTGATGATATAACTACCATCATGTAACTGATGATATAGCTACCATTATGTAACTGATGATATAACTACCATCATGTAACTGATGACATAGCTACCATTATGTTACATGATATGTTACATTATGTTCATGATCAGTATATGATATAACTACCATCATATAACTGATGATATAGCTACCATTATGTAACTGATGATATAACTACCATCATGTAACTGGTGATATAGCTACCATAACTACCATCATGTAACTGATGATATAGCTACCATTATGTTACTGATGATATAACTACCATCATGTAACTGATGATATAGCTACCATTATGTAACTGATGATATAACTACCATCATGTAACTGATGATATAGCTACCATTATGGTACAGCTACCATAACTGCCATCATATAACTGATAATATAACTACCGTTATGTAACTGATGATATAGCAACCATCATGTAACTGATGATAAAGCTACCACCATTATACAGCTTCTATAACTACCAACATGAAAATAATGATATAGCTATTCAAACCCTTCTGAAGGATATTCGGATGAAATAGGTGATGGTGATTTGAGAATGGTACGAAGCATCCTAGTTGCGAAACAGGCTATATGATGGGGCTTTGGGTACATTGCGAGTATAGATGCTTTAGATAGGATAATCAGTGGTAGTGTAAATACATAGTGCATGGAAGAAATATATGCTGTTAGAATGAAACAATTTTATCAATGGATGTAAAACTTATGTTCTTAAACTTATTAAATTAATGTCCTATATATAGATTTTCTTCTAATTTGATTCTTGAAATTAAAAGCTATACAAAATTAGTTCGATAATGTCACAGCTAAATTTGTCACAGATAAATGTAATGATTTATGCAGTGCTCTAAAATATTAATGATATTGGATAAGAATATAGTTCTATAATAATAACTTTCCTCGTTGTTTAATAAAATATTAAATGTACATACAATAAAGTTTGCTTTATTTGAGATAGAGTACGCCAACCACTGTTTTGCATAAGATCGTTGATGACCTACTATGATATCCACAGTGATAAGTAAAAAAAAAAGCTGCCATACAGTATTTTATAATTTTTTTTTCTGTTTAGAATTTTTTAACTCAATGCGCTCATTCCTCATTCAATCATGAAGTTTTAATTACTAAAAACAAGAAATATTTTTAATAAAATGGAAATCAAAAACTCATTATTTTCACGCAATCAGAATAATTTTTTAAAAATCAATAAAATAGATCTAAAATTCTCAATGCTTGAAAGCATTTATTATATCGTGTTAAACCACAGGTAACCCTCAGGTTGATAACCCTGCTTACAGATGGAAAGCAGTAAAGTATGTATTGTTAAAGTCAAGCGTTTTATAGGTTAATAAGTTAAGAAGTTTCATCTATTTATATTAGGTATATCATCATGTATTTATCATGAAGATATATATATGATAAATACATGGTGATATATCATCATGACCATTATGTTTTATATCATCATGTATTTACTTAATTTTAATTAAACATCTACTATTATATTACATATGTTACAAAGGTTTCGAATTCGCTTGGATGCTTGTAGTTGTTTAGAATCCATTTTAAACCGTAGATACCGTTCTCATATGAGTGTAGGAAGTAGAGTTGACAACTCTACTCCGGAAAAAAAAACCCTCCTGTCTGGAAATCTGCTAGTAGGCAGGGGGGTCTGGATCACCATAGGGCTGTTGCACCAATTAATAAGAATATTGTGTTATTTTAAGTGAAAAAATAGTTTAATACCTGTATAGAATTTATTTGTCTTTATTTTAAAAAAAAAAATTGCATAACTTTTATTGCAAAAAAACATTTGTCCATAAACACACGTTCCTTCATTATATCACATATATAATAATGAGTTTATCCGGGTTTAGAAACTTTTTTTCTAAAAAAAAATCGTACTATTTATCAGAATGCGCGATATAGCAAAGAGTAGTGAAACGATGGGAAATTATATTTAAAAATAAAAATATACATTTTATTATTTTTAATACAATAAATTATTTTGACCCAATCTGAATTCAACAGAACTTTTTTTTTAAATCGGCTTTTAAATTAATTATATTAATTGATAAAATGGCAACGAGTAGAATAGAACATTTAATAGATTATGAACATTGTTTAATAAAAAATGCAGAACTAACCAGTAATAATAAGACACATAAAATATATAGTTTTTGTCCAGAATTCATCTAAAAAAATATTTACATTAATGATATACAAAATGAAAAATGGGCAAATTCATAAGACAGCCAATTAATCAGAAATGTTTGTTACAAAACTAAGAAAAGCGCGAAACAGAAAACAAGTATTAACTTTCGGATTAGAAAGAATTAGCATTTAATTTCCATGATAGAATGTGGAGATATTTGATCAACAGAGAGTATTTGCATACATAATTAATCAAAGGTACGGAAGGCAAACATTCCAGCATAAAAATTAAAAAAAAAAAAAACATTTTTCTTTGAATTAATGACGTCTTTTCTGATGAAATCAAGTTTCTTTTCCCAGTATATGTTACTTCAGCGACTTTTCAACCGAATACACACACATCCGTCCTTCTGTTTTATTTGATAAAGAATGAAAACATTCTCTCAACCCCGAATTACGCGCATTTGATTTGCATTTATCACTGATATGACAGATTTAGCAATAATAAGACGCCTACACAATATCATTCAAACTTAACGAAGGAACACTTTTTCAGATATCTTCTAACAGGGCCGGATTTTCCTATAGACTAACTAGGCTTCAGCCTGGGGCCTCAAGATCAAGAGGGGCCAACATACAAATAGTTAGCAAATTTAAAATTGCACTATTCTAAAAACAGTAAAGACTAAAACACTGAATCGAAAAATAAGGAGAAATTCTACACATATGACTAATAAAAAAAAATATAAAAATGTATTGGTTAGGATCATCGCGTTCGACTCATTTTGTCTGTTCATTTGTATATACTAGATTGCACCAAAGTATAGTTCATACGTTCACTGATTGCTATGGCAAATATTGAGTGTCTTATACTACTAAGATCTGGTTTGTTCTTGCATAAATAAAGTGTAGATTGTAACAGATAAACGAACAGACCTATTAATATTATTATGAAATAAATTTATCTGAATTGAATTTGCTTTAATCTTCAATGCATTGAATATATTTAATTTAATTTGATAGAAAATATGATAATTTTTATTGCATATTTTATTTTCGTGGGCAAAGATTTTTAATATTTGAATTTTGTTTCTTTGTAAATGTTGCGCGTTATGTTAGATTAGTTATTGTTACAAGTACTATGTAGGGTGCTGAGAATAAATGTCCAAATAAGTGTTCTCGACTTTTTTTTTTTTTGTGCCGCATTTTTTATAAAGATTAGTACCCATCACAACATGTTTCATTTAGCATGTCGATATATATCACAGTAATGATGTATTTTATTATCTCTCATGTAATTTACAAACTTAAAAATGGGAGGTGAATGGCTTCACTCATAAGTGGAAGAGCCTAGGGCCTCTTTTCATCTAGATCCGGCCCTGCCTTCTAAAAGGAATCGGTCTACCTTTACTTTACACTTGAGCATCCACATCGACAGCAGGAGAAGCATGTTTAAAAGTAATATTGCCAATATATGTAATTATTAAAAATGTATATGCTTGATGTTTAAAATCCTCTTGATACAATTGGATCGACCAAAATACATCAGAAAACTGGATGTTAATAAGATATGGCTGCATCAAATAAAAGATAAAATGTAATGAGCACCAAATATTGCAAAACGAAAGATTCAAGTATCTTTTTTAAAAAAATCTTAATGGAAACTTCATGTTTCATACTGTATATCACTAACAATCCTAATTCATATTAGAAATTATTGTTCAAGATTATTTTTAAAGACAATTGCCCGCCATTTATATGTTATATGGTTACAATATTGGGCAGTCCAACTGTTGATTTAAAACTAACACATGTCGTTAAAATCGCCATCGAGTCATCAATAGTAGTTTCTGAAAGTAATATCATAGAAAATGATAAATGTAATGAGCTCCAAATATATTAACTAAAGAATTATTGCAAAACGAAAGATCGGTATCTTTTTTTTTATCTAAACAATGGAAACTTCATGTTTCATACAGTATATCACTAGCAATCCCTAATTCATAAAGTCAGAAATTATTGTTCAAAGTCAGCTGCTAGCCATTTGTATGTTATGTGATCACAATATTGGGCAATCCAATTGTTACTATAAAATTAACACTTATGATTAAAGTCGCCATCGAGTCATCTTGTTTCTGAGAGTAGCATCAAGTAAAAGATAAAAAGTAATAAGCTCCAAATATGTTAACTAAAGAATTATTGCAAAACGAAAGATTCAGGTATCTTTTTTTTTTATCTAAACAATGGAAACTTCGTGTTTCATACTGCATATCACTAACGATCCCTAATTCATAAAATTAGAAATTATTGTTCAAGGACTATTTTCAAGGATAGTTGCTCGCCATTTGTGCGTTACATGATACTGGATAGTTATACTGGATAGTCCAACAGATAACAAAAAATTAACACATGTGGTTAATTTTATGATTACGAGTCATCTTATTTCTGAAAGTAGCGTCAAAGAAAGTGATAAAATGCAATGAGCTCCAAATATGTTAATTAAAAACCTATTGCAAAACGAAAGATTGAGGTATCTTTTATTTTTATCTTACTATGGAAACTTCATGTTGCGTACAGTATATCACTAACAATCTCTAATTTATAAAATTAAAAATTATTGATCAAGGTCTTGTTTCAAAATAGTTGCTCGATGTTTGTATGATATATATGATCACAATATTGCACAATCCAACTGTTAACATAAAATTAACGCAAATGGTTAAAATCGACATCCAGTCATCAAAAGCAGTTTCTGAAAGTACTTAGCATCAAAGAAAATTATAAAATGTAATGAGCTCCAAATATATTAACTAAAGAATTATTGCAAAACGAAAGATTCAAGTATATTTTTTCAATTCCTTCTATTAGCTCACACTCTCCCTATATATATCTTGTTCAAATTTTCAATCGTTAATAAAATACTTTTATTCATCCACTCAAGTTCAACTGCATTTTTAAACTTGTAGTGGATGACACTTGATGTAAATACAGTTTCTTCGAATATTAATTCGATAATTAAATTTAATCCATTAATTTTAGGGTTTTTTTAGATTTAAGTTGCAACTATCTACCAATAGATGGCGCCAAAAAATGAATGAAAATCATTTATAAAGGACATTCTGCAATATAGTGAAAAAAAAAAGTAAGAATTGACTTTAAATTTTTTTCTTTATATTACTTGTTTTAACTAACAATGGAAACTTTATGTCATACTAATAATCACTAATTCAAAAATTAGAAATTATTGTTCAAGGACTATTTTCAAAGACAGTTGTCTCGCCGTTTGCACGTTATAAGGTGACAATATTGGACAGTCCAAATGTTAACATAAAATTAACGCATAATAACTCATAACATCATAAAAATAACTCATCTGGTTCCTGAAAGTAAAGACTTCAACATATGCATTTAAAAGATACAAGCTTTTTTTGCTCTAACATATCATGAGTAAGATGACAAATGATTTAGCTACTGCAAAAATTTCTAGTCCTTGAAAAATTAATCATTTTTTTTAATTATCATCAAAATTTATATAGCGCAATCGCACTTTTTTCTCTCACACTACGCGAGAGCACGTTTGATAACACGAGTAGATGTTTCCTCAGCAAAACAAACAGTGAACTATTGTTGCTAACAAAATAGGCTGCATTTTATCTGTATGCTGTTTTGTTATCTTTGCTTGCGTATAATCCATTCTACTTTAGTAGGGTTTTTATTTTCATATTTGCACATATTTGCAAACAAATCCATGAGTTGAATGAACAATTGAAGATATGATGGTAACTGTAAACTTAAGACTGAATTCCAACCTAAGCAATGAAAGAAAATAAGATTGAATAAAAATTTTGTCTGAAGCCAAAATTAAAATCCTGCTGTAATATTATTTTTATATAAATTGAAAAGATAAAAAAAAAAAAAAAGGTACAGAATAGTACAGAAAAATCAAAAATATAATGGTTGAAAGCTATTTTTTTTTTTTATCGGTATAAAAGAACTTAATTTCTAAGTTAATTTTCTATACTTTTATTGGTAAATTTTACAAATTAAACTTTATTAAATTTTAATTATTTTTTTTCAATTAAATTTTAAAAATTAATTATCAATTAATTACTTAAATCACTTTTAGAAAAATTTTCATAACGCATTACGAAAAGTATGTTTATAGTAAAAAAATATACTATAATTCCTAAAACCTCAAAAAACCAATGAATAAATATCAAATTTCAATCTAATAAAATTTAAATTTGTTTCTTTTACATATCAAACACACATGCAAGGGAAAAAAAGGAAAACGAAAACAAACTAAAATATGCAATTAAAAAAAAAAAAAAAAAACATTCAACTATAACACTTAAAACATAACATACGCATATAGCTTGATTTAATAGAGCTAATCAAGATATAATTTAATGTTCATTGCTAAATGAACATTAAATTTAATCTTATAATTTCTTTATATGAAATTAAATTAAAGCTAGATATTACTTGTAGTACAAACCCTGTTTCAGTTAGTGTTCAGGTTAATTTTATTACATAATTTTCCACTAATATGCTATGTCCACTAGTTATGTTGTGTTAAAATATGTAATATATTTCCATTTTACTAAGAAATATATTTTAATAGATTTAAAATAATTCTATAAAATCCCAGAGAAGCATTGCTCATAATGGCAGGTTATTTACATTAAATAATAATAATCATTTTTAAATTACAAAAGATTTAATTATTTAATTAATTTGTTATAGTTATTTATATTTTTATTACTTCAACGGAATAATAACAATATAATGGAATACAATCTTATAATTAATTAGGAATTAATTATCGAATTATAACTAATTAATTATCCAATTCGATTAATTATCCAATTAGGATTGATAATTACAATTTAATTAACTATAATTATTAGTATTTGTTTTAGTTACTTATATTGTTAGTGGAATGGAATACAATAGTTCATGTGTGAAAACATGCAAAATAAAAAAAAAATGTTCAATAAAAAATATTTTTCGAATTATTGATATATGAATTTTATATGATATATGAATTTTATTATTGATATATGAATTTCATTATAAAATTTTTTTAAATCCATTATTGAGTAATAAATGTTGAAATTTAAATAACAGTAATTAACAAAAAAAAAAATATTTACAAAAACAAAATATATATATATTTATTTTTGTAAATTTTCAAATAAATAAATGAAAATAAAATACTATAACGTAATATCAACAAAGATTTTTTTTTTTCAGAAGCTTTCTTTCATAACCGTCACCGTAATATGTTTACATAGCACCATGCTATTAAACGTGACATTCTGTAAACATCGTGCTAAAGACCATGCGGGAGAAAAAAATATAAACAAAAAGTTTTTTTTTTTAAAAAAAAAAAAATGGCGGGAAAACCAAAATCGAATGTACTTTACGTTTCGCAGGCTTCGGGTTGGATTGTTTTCTACGCGACATGGGATTCTACTTGAAAAAGACATGCACGTTATTAAGTAAATCATCGGAAGCGGTTTCTCTCGTATCCTAAACAACCGCTCATGTCGACGAATTCTACCATCTGCAAAGAGAAACTAAACCACAATCTCGCCAACCAGAAGGCGTAACGTCGCCAAAAGGCGATGACTACTACGAAGTGGCAAACCTGATGAAACAACTCGCCAAGCGTATCATCACAGAATGGAAATTTCTTCTCATTGCGCGCTGCTGATAGATATTTTTAGATTGCTGATTTCTTGTTTTGGAAACGTGCTGTCTGTTTTTACTTTTGGGAGAATGTTTTTTGTTTTATTATTTTTATTTTCATTATTTATTTGTGATCTGTGACTGATAAAAAGTCGCAACAGGGTTTGTATATCTATTTTTCACTTAATGTAGCGTAGTGTGTAGAGAGTTTCTATAAATACCTTTTTGATATCTCAATTGGGAAGAGGGATATTAAACGCTTCAGTCATTACGAGGGTAAAAGTGAATAAATAATTATGCTTTAGTAATGGACAGAATAATTAAAATTAATTGTTATTTTCAATCAGATATGCAATGTTTGTATTGAATATAAATGAACATTATTAACTTCATCTAAAAATAAAAATAAAAAGAATTGATGATTTCCTTTATAAAGGATTTATTTATTTTAAATTATATATTTAGCTTGACAAATTTTTTCCTGGAACGCTTCATTGATTACTAAATTGTAAATAAATATTATGCAGTTTAAAATCACAGTTTGGTCTGATTTGTCGCTCTATGGTCATTTTGTCTGTACTCTGGACTAATTAGACCGGTACCTACAGTTTCACGGGGATTCGAACCACTCATAAACATCCATACCATCGCCATGATTCGAACCTGAAGCCTGTGATACCAAAGGGCAGAGCTCTAGCCAATTGGCTCTCAGACCGCTTAAACTCACGGAGAAGTATTTTACAATTTCTTCTCTTTTTTTCCCCTTACTAACTTATTTACCAAACATTGTAACAAGTATTAATTCAGTTATATTCATTATTACTTCGAATATTTAGGCATTATTATATTTTTAACATCTTGTTATGATTCGTTTTCTCAGACAAGCTGAGTAAATGTCTTTCTGGCTTTTTTTTTTACATGTAATATAGAAATGGCCTGACTTGTGGATCAATGGCAACATGCGCTGAGGTTCAATCCGATGGCTGATTGAACCTCAGCCCTGATATCTCAGTTTCAAAAAACGAGGAGACTCGATGGCGTTTATGATGTTCAGCATCTTGCTTCGTGAGTCGGACTGTCTGCGGGAAGTTTTCCAAATTTTCTTCCATACGATACCAAATGCGGGACATTTCCCTTAAAAGTCCACCCGAAAGGCACTGCCCCCTTCTTCAGCGACACGGAGCAGAAGTCAAACTTCTACCTACGGCTGCTCCATCAAAAACAGAAGCTGCATCCCTTTTCCCTCCTTCCATGAGAGATACGCCAGCAACAAGAATATAGAAGTGAGCCAGTCATTTTTTAGAGAAATATCCATCGTTCACTTTTAGCATGGTAAATCGAGTAACATTGAATCTACTACAGTTCTCTAATATTAGTGATGAATTAAGTCAAGTAGCAAACATTAGAAAAAAAAATATTTTATGTATTTTATACTAATATTATTTTTTGTTATATTATATGTAATAACACTTTATTTGCGACATATTTTAATAACTACACTTTTTCTGTTTTTTTTTAATTAAAAATTAATGTTGTAATAAAAATAATTTATGAATACTATTATATATATACTGTATCTCATACTGTTGATAGTATTTTCTAAGTTTTGAAATCTGTATATTTCAAAGCATTTAGAAATTTAAACCTCGTATAATGCTGAATAGTAAACTATAAATTAAGTAAAATACACTAAGACACGGTTTAATCTAAGCTATAATAATTCTCAGATAAAACAGCTTGAATACTTACGTAAGAAAGATAAGATTTTTAAAAAATATTTTTAATCTCAATTAAGGACAAAGAAAAGCTGAAATTATCAAAGAAGTCATATCCACAACAGCCATTTTAAATAAGACAATTGTTTTAAATTGATATTGGTTTTCTATTTCTTTCCAAAATCCTTTAATGTTAACATTTTGCAACACATAAATATTTTTGAAAATTTAAAGCGAAAAGCTGAGTGAAAATTTTTTTCAGAAATAATATATTTATTATTATTTTTCATTAAAACGAAACAAAAAGAAAAAAAAGATAGTTTTTTACCTTCATTCAAAATATTAGTGTTTTCTGAATCATTATTTATACTAAATAATATCATGTAGTGGATATACGGCTCACTTATATAAATTAAATATAGCTGTAAAATATATTTAGCAAGTAACCATTTTAACAAATAAAACATGATAAATAAGTATATGGATATATAATCGCTGGGACGATGTACAGGTTATCATAAAATTTAGAATTTAAGGTAAAAACAAAACGCATAACACCAATCTTAAAGAAACGAAGAAAAGAAAAAGTATCAATAAATCATTTTCAGGCAATAAATTATATTCCTGTTATCGTTCATAACTTAAAAAGAAAACAGATTAAATAAAAAATTTAAAAAACTATAGAATTCCAAACGATTTTATATAAAAGAAAAAGAACGGGGAAAAATTAAAAAAAACAAAATAAATAAATAAAAATATAGAAATTCAAAACGATTTTATAAAAAAGCACGGGAAAGAAATTAAAAAAAAAAAACTAAATAAATAAAATATAGAATTTCAAACGATTTTATAAAAAAAAGCACAAGGAAGAAATTAAAAAACAAAAAATAAATAAATGAAAATATAGAATTCCAAACGATTTTTGTAAAAAAGCGCGGGAAAAGAAATTTAAAAACACAAACTCAATAAATGAAAATATAGAATTCAAAAAGATTTTTATAAAAAAGCTAGTGAAGCTAAAAAAAAATAAGAAACCAATACGAAACGTTGAAAGTGATCAAGGAAACGAAAAAAGTGTTCAAGGAATAAAAACCCCGTCCCCAAAACAATGCCCATATATTATGGGTATAAAAAATTATTTCAAATGAAAACATTTAAGAACATGTTGGATCAATCAAATAAAGAAAAGAGTGAATATTTTAGAATACTAATTTCAGCTATTACAAATATGGGGGAGAGGGAAGAAGAAATTTTAATAAACTAGAAATCAAAAATTCACATCTTATTCAGTATTCAAATTTAAAAAGGAAAAATATACTACAGTTTTTTTTTCTTAAAAAATTATCTCTGTAAGATTAATTACACCATACATACTGATATCAAATACTGCTTCATTATCATTTGTATGAAAAGACAAAAGAACCGGTATAAAATGTTGAAATATGTTAGATTGCAAATAGATTTTTAAATTTTTATTTTATTTTATTTTATTTTATTTTATTTTTTATTATTATTATTATTATTATTTTTTTTTTTTTTTTTTTTTTATAACCTGTACTTGATAATTTTCTATTGAATAAATTTTTTCCGTTCGATTTTTTTTTTTATTTCAAAGAAAATTGTGTCGATTTCGTTCTTTTTTAGCGATGTGTTTAGAATTGAATATCCGGTATGTATCTTTCACAATGATAAAAAAAAGGGAGAGAAAACAGCAATCAATTCGATAAATTCCGATAAACAGATACCATAAATTTGAGAATTTGTGTCATTCGAGAAAATAATCACAAAAGAATTTGTTTAACGATCATCCAAATTCGCTATGCATCATTTTGCATTGCGAAATATTAAAAAAAAAATTGTGAAAATACACTTTTTATTATGCCATTTTGAGGATTAATAATAAAATTTTAATACATTGAACAAATAAAAACTTATTATGGGATGGAAAAAGACGTGACGAATGAAAAAATTTTTTTAAATATAAAATTGTCAATATCAGATAAATATAAATAATCACTTGGTAATAGAATAAAAATAAATAATCGACTTGGTAATAGACTTAAAAATATAATTGTAATCGACTTGGCCTGTATACAAATTACCCATAAAATTTAGAATTTAATTTAAGAACAAAAAGCATAACAACATTTTTAAAAAACTACAGAATTCCAAACGATTTTCTTTTCTTGGAAAAATCTTATTTTCACTTAGAAATAAAATTGTCTTTGCTTTCACAAGACGAAAACAATTTTACATTATTTAATTATATAATTATTAGCTCATAAAAGAAATTTAAATAAAGTAATTTAAATTATATAAAAAAAGCTCATGAAATAAATTTAAAATATTAGGAAGAAGAAACTCGCGAAGGAAATTTAAAATTGAAAGTGGTAAATCCCCAAAAAAGTGAAAGAGGCCAAGGACACGAAAAACCCTGTTCCCCACAGTAATACCCATAATTTTATGGGTAAAAATAAAAAATAATGATAAATTTGAACAGTTCAGCTGTAAATGTTAAAAAACAAATTATTACAGTTTGCATTCAACATATGTACTATAAACAATGTTTTGAAGAAAATAATTTCACTTTTCATTTTTTAATTTGTTTTTAAAACAATTTGTTTTTTAATTTAATTTTTATTCACCCATAAAATTTATAAATATTGTTTTGGAGAGCTGGGTTTTCGTGTCCTTGATCACTTTCAATTTTCGGGATTTTCACTGAAATCTGTAATTTTTACAAATTTTTAACAATTTTTTTTTAATTTATTTCACGAATAATTTTATGCATAATATTTATTTAAAAAATAACTAAGTCATTATTAAATAATTTAGTAAAAAAATTAATTCAGAAGAAAAATTAAAATTAAAATTGTTTTAAAAGATCGTCTGGTGAAGACAAAGACAATTCTATTTCAAAGTAAAAATGAAATTTTTCAAAAAAAAAAAAATCGTTTGGAATTCTGTTTTTTTAATTTATAAGATTATTGTTATGCATTTTTTTCTTACATTAAGTTCTCAATTTTATGGGTAACCTGTATATTACCAACTAGATTTTTTTTACTATTTTTATTTTATTTATTTTTAAAATAATTCAGTAATTATTAAACAATTTAGTAAAAAATTAATTCAAAAAAAAATTAATGTCAAATTGTTTTAAAAGATCGTTTGGTGAATGAAAAGGCAATTTTATTTCAAAGTGAAAAATTTTTCAAGAAAAGAAATCGTTCTCTATTTGATCATTTTTCTTACTTTTTAAGATTAATTCTTCAAACTTTTATTTAACCTTTTTTTTTACTATTTCTATTTTATTTTTTATTTTTATTTAATTTTTTTTTTTTTTTTCATTATTTTTATTTTTATTTTTATTTTTTATTTAATTTATATTTTTCATTTATTATTTTATTATTTATTTATTTATTATTATTATTATTATTTATTTATTTATTTATTATTTTATTATTTTTTATTTATATTATTATTATTATTATTTATTTATTTATTATTATTATTATTATTATTATTTTCCACTAAATATAATTCGTTCACTGTTTAGCTCCTTTTCTGAAACCGAAACCTAAGTTGGCTTCTTTGGTTTCGATCGCCAAATCTTCTCGCCAAAACACTTAAAGAGTCGCCAAGGCATTTCCTTTGATGGCGTTTTAATTGCACCGGGCGGACGAAATATTCATGGAAGAGCTTAAGGCGACAGCTGATATCTGCGATCAGAAACGTGCTGCTAGCGGTATGTCTTTTGGCTATGGATGAAACCAAATTACGTGTCATAGATGGCAAAAGTATTCTTAGATCATTCGAACAGATAAGTGAGTCACACCACGAGGAAATAGATTTTTATCTGCGAAAAACCTAGTTACTAAGAACCAGAAACTCATAAAATTTGGATTACCGTGTTAAAAATTTACTTATGATTCGCTATCGTGTGCATGTAATTTCCTCAAAACTCTGATCAGTTTGAAATCCTTTAGTGGTACTTTCAGGATTTCAACCCAGTGTTCAAATAAAAGATTATTATTGTTCCCGAAATCTAGATTCCGGTTCGGACAAAGTTCTTTATTTGCGAATCATTTCAAAAGGGTTAAAAAAGATAAAAAAGGTAGAGAACCAGCAAAATAGATGTGTATCGGATTTTCCGTAGCACTAATGCTCGAACATTCTGTGCTTATAAGGTGATAAGATGAAGGTCAACTGCAAAAAAAAAAAATCAGTCAAAAATCTGATTTTTATATCAAGACTGTTTTTTTTTACTTATTTTTTTTTCTGTCAATTCATCATAATGAAAGGATCTATCTTGATTCTTATGAATTAGGATTAGATATCAGCCTTATTTTTTTTTTTTAATTTTTATTTTAAAAAAATTTTAAAAATCGTTTTCTGATCTTAGGTTTTAAATTATCGTTTGCGCATCTTTTATTAATGCTTACAAATGTTTTTTCTAAAGCTTGTGTATCATTCCATTTTTTTAAATGGAACAACAGTAGATCGGTTAATTTTTAATTTTTAATTTTTAATGTGGAACCATAAAATTTTTTGCCTCTGAGTTTTCAATGTATAAGGATTTCTTGTTAAAAGTAAATATAAAAATTTGAAAATTAAATTAAATGCATTTTTGTGATATATTATCGTTTTGACTAAATAATAAATACTAACGCTTTAAAAATTTAAAAATCGTTTTCTGGTCTTAGGTTTTAAATTATCGTTTGCGCATCTTTTATTGATGCTTACAAATGTTTTTTTTCTACAGCTTGCATATCCTTCTATTTTTTTAAAATAGAACAACAGTTGATTGGCGAATGTTTATATTTTTAATTTTCCCATATATAACCATAAAAAATTTCTGCCTATGAGTTTTCAGTTATGTGTAAGAATTTCTTGTTAAAAAACTAGTTAAATTATAAAAATTTAAAAATTGAATTAATTTTTGGGGTACATTATCGTTTTGATTAAATAATAAATACTAAAGCTTTAAAATTTAAAAATCGTTTTCAGATCTTAAGTTTTAAATTATCGTTTGCGCATTAATGCTTGCAAATGTTTTTCTATAGCTTGCATATCATTCTATTTTTTTCTAAAAATGGAACAACAGTAGATTGGCTAATGTTCATATTTTTAATTTTCCCATATATGACCATAAAAATTTCTGCCTATGAGATTTCAATTATGTGTAAGAATTTCTTGTTAAAAAAAAAATAGTTAAATTATAAAATTTAAAAATTAAATAAATTTTTGGGGTTTGACTAAATAATAAATACTAAAGCTTTAAAAAAATTTTAAAATCGTTTTCTGATCTTAAATTATCGTTTGCGCATCTTTTATTAATGCTTACAAATGTTTTTTTTTTTATAGCTTGCATATGATTCAATTTTTTTCTAAAATGGAACAACAGTAGATTGACTAATGTTTATATTTTTAATTTTCCCATATATAACCATAAAAATTTCTGCCTATGAGTTTTCAATTATGTGTAAGAATTTCTTGTTAAAAAAAAAAACTAGTTAAATTATAAAAATTTAAAAATTAAATTAATTTTTGGGGTACATTATCGTTTTGTCTAAATAATAAATGCTAAATCTTAAAAAATTAAGTCTTTTTCTGGTCTTAAGTTTTAAATGATCGTTTGCGCATCTTTTATTAATGCTTGCAAATGTTTTTTCTATATCTTGTATATCATTCCATTTTTTTAAATAGAGCAACAGTAGATCAGCTAATTTTTATATTTTTATTTACTTCTACGTAACAATAAAGATTTCTGCCTGTTAGTTTTCAATTATGTGTAAGGATTTCTTGCTAAAAAATAGTTTGGTAAAAATAAACTTTAATTTTTATAATTTCTTTTTAGGTACATTATCGTTTTGACTAAATGATAAATACTATAACTTTTATGAAAACGCATGAAAAATTAAATATTTATTATTTAATACCTAAAAAAAGTAATGTAACATATTCTATATAAAAATTCACAATAGAAAATCAATAAAATAGCATTGAGTATCAATAGCAAGTGATAGTAAATATTGATATAAAGTCTGAATTTTTGCATCAAATTGTTATAAAAAAAATGATTGAATTTTCAGTAGAATGGCTTTTGTTAAGAATTATTTTACATAATTAACGAAATATGTAAAAAAAATGTAATATGTTATCCTAGTTATGTTATAGAATTTTAATCGAACAACAACTGAAACTTAGCTACAATGGTTAACAAGATTATTTAGATAAGTACATAAAGTTAAGTTTTAACTGATATTTCTTGCTTCTCACTGTTTTAAATAAAAGAAAATGACTATAAAAAAGATTAAATTTAATCGGCTGGGCCGATATATTGGTTACTATAAAATTTAAAATTTAATGTTATAACAAAGGGCATAACAGCAATCTTAAACAAAGAAAGAATTGTCAATAAATCATATTCAAGAAATAAATTTTATTCATAATTTATCGCTCTAAACTGAAAAAAAGAAAACAGATTTAAAAAAAAAAAAAATAGAATTCAAACGATTTTTATAAAAAAACACTCACGCGGAAGAAATTTATTAAAAAGGGCGTGAAAGTAATTTAAATAAACCAATAAGAAACCTGTGAAAGAAATTTTTTAAAAAAAATAAGTAAACCAATAAGAATAGCATGTGAAAGAAATTAAAAAAATTTAAATAAATAAGAATAGCCTGTGAAGGAAATTTTTAAAAATAAATAAACCAATAAGAAACTTTTGAAATGGCCCAGGGCATCTGACAAACTCTCTCCAAAACAATATCCATATATTTTTATGGGGAAAAAAATCATATAATGTACAATTTTGAAATAGTCTCACTAGAGATTATTTTCAACAGTTTGGAGTTTGAAATTTAGTACTGAAATTTTAACATTTTGATATTATTTAATATATTTTGAAATGGGGTTTATATCAAAAGTATTCATTTACAGAAATATTGAAATATCCTTTAATGGAATTAATATTTCAGATTGAGAATTTTTTTTTAAATACCATAGGATGCTTTTTTAACAAAACTACAGTAAATCTTTAAGAATATAGTAAATTCTTTTTTGTTTGGAAAAATTAATAATCATAAAATAATAAAAAATTCACAAAGAAAAATGTTCGTATACTGAGAAAAAAATCTTATTAATAAATGTAATATTTCGGTCAATTAGTATTTATTACCTTATCCTGCAGTATCTATAAATTTTAAATGTCTGAGCATAGAATTCCTCATTATTTTGTAATTTTTTTTGTATCAATTTTCTTCCATTCTTCGATCATTATTGTTTTAAGATTGATTTTTATTTTTTAAGTCTTCGTCTTCATACTTTAACCACTAGTTCTTTCCATGTATTTTAATGGGCTTAAATCCGGAGATTAAGGTGGTATTTTCAGAATGTATGGGTAATTATAGAGTCAAACGAGGGCGAACATTGGAAGTCGTGAGCTTAGGATCGTTATCTTGATAAAAAAAAAAAGTTGTTTCTAATACCTAAATTTCGAGCTGATTATTCTAAAGTATTATTTTTTGTAAATATTTAAATAAAGGGCATGATTCAGTATATCGTCAATATAAGGCAAATTACATAGTCCAGATGCTGGCATGCATTCTCATGCAAAACATCTCCAACACCATGCTTATCACTTTATTATCACGTGTGATTGTCCTGGTGAGTTTGTCTGGTGTGCTTGTTTAGAGGACCGTGACGTTATCCGAAATGAGGGCCAAGCAAATAAAACTCCATTGCACATTTTGGCGGAAAATGATACTTTGGGCCTTAACTCTTGAAATGATTCATGAATAACGTTAATCTTCAGGAATTTTCTGGAGAATTTGGCTTTTGCTTGAAGTGTTTTGTAGTATGGTTTTGAATCCCTTTTCATGTTTTGGGTTGGGATTTTAAACATTTGTATTTCCAATGGCTGTAGGTACTCTTAATGCGTTGATCAATTCCTTCTTTTGAAGTTTCATATTTGTCACTTTTGGCATTTTTGTTGCCTATTGAGGTGTATAGTGCTTCTTATTGTATTTGGAATCTTCATTCTTCATTTAAGACTTCTTGATCTATTCAACTTTTATCATGTGGCTATTCAATTTGGCCCTTCTTGCATTCCAATCAATTGCTTCATATATCTCCTTGCATTATTAAACATTGACATATTCCTGGGTTCATTCATTCGTTCTCGAATGTTCACACATGATAAGTTGAAATTTGTCAAGCAGATTTCGCCATTTTTTTTTTGTTACTGAGTTATTGGGATTAAGTTGCTGATTTTTTTATCTCCATTTTCATCCGTCCATCGAAAACAAATATCAAATTTTTTTCATCTCCAAAGAATGCTAATACGTTTTGGGCCTATTCATCATAAAGGATTTTCGTCTATTTTTCATACTTGTAAAAACAATACATGTCAGAACGCCCATATAATCCTACTGATATGAATATTCGTCATAAGTTTCGGGTGATATTGAAAAAGAAAAAGTTATTTGGTAATTCTGCAGAAATTTTTGCAGTACCTCAAATATGGATTTTTGATAAATTTTCTATCTATAAATCACGTCGAGTTAACTTTACCAAAAGACCTTTTCTTACCCCTATGTTTTTATTTTTAAAAACATTTTTTTCATTTATTGCACTATAGAATGAGATAAATTTTCTAATTTAACGATATTCGGAGTTTTTTCCATCACATAATGAAAAATAAACGATTTTGGTAATTCGGTTTTTAAACTACCACTGCGAGATTTTAAATATTAAATCGAATATAACAAAGTAAGCAAGCAAAAATTAAAGACAAACGATTTTTTTAAATGTTGTCAAACTACAAAAACAAGTAATATGAAAAAAAAAAAATTTTCAAGAATTCCTACTTTTTTTCACTATTTTGCAGAAAGTCCTTTACAAATACAGTTGAAATTTTCCTCTTACTTCTGGCGTCATCTATTATTAGATACGTGCAACTTAAATCTAAAAAAAAAACTAAAATTATTAAATTAAATTTATTTAATGAATTAATATTTGAAAAAACTGCATTAACATCAAGTGTCATCCACTAAAAGTTCAAAAATGTATTTGAACTTGAGTGGGTGAATAAAAGTATTTTTATGAACGATTAAAAGTTTGAACAAGATATATATATGGAAAGTGTCAAAATAGAAAATAAAAAAGAACTACAGAACTATTTTATTTATGAATTTATCTCAAATATTTAAGGGTACGATCACTTTTTGTGATGTATTTTTGCCTCAATTTCTTTGTCTTTACATTCTTATAAGAAAGAAAACGAGTCTAGAATTTTAAAAAAATTATTCTGTTTTATTCAGAATCACATGAAGATAATATAAAAAATACATTATAATTATAATTGACATTATAAATTAAATTAAATTCCAGGCTACAGTGCTTTTTCTACAAATTTTTAAAGCATGCTAACACTTTTGAGGGCCATTGTTTACATGAAGAATGCAATATAATGTTACTGAAATAAATCCTCTTTTCATTTTATTTCTTATTATCATGTTGCATTTATCTTGAATTCTGAAAATATAAACGAATGGAAATATTTCTTTGAAAATTTCCATGTGTTATTAAATCATCCCAATTAAAACTCAATTATACTTTGCTCTTAATAACGGCAATTATCTACTTCCATCTGATACTTTCAATTTCTGTTTTGTTTTCATTATTCATATTCTAAGACATTCGATACTACAATTAGTGGTGCGAATCAGATTCAACTTTCGCTGGTATTATTTAGCAAATCTCAAACTTATTTTTAAAACTCTTAACCCTACACCTTTTATGGCATAGATAAATTTTTAATATGACATAACTTACAACATTTTTAATTTGACTAAAGGCGTTCTTACAGAGTTGGACGCTAGTTCAAACTATTCATATATTGAAATTTATAAACATATATATATGAGTCCCCTAAACTCAAATGGTAACGAAAATACCTTTATCTATATGGTTTTCAAAAACATTCAATAGAGCCATTGAATTTTACTAAAAAAGAAAAGAAATATTTTTAAAGTATAATGGTACAATTAACTGCTAACTTTAAAGTGAGGGATGTTTAATAGACAACTTAAAAAAAAAAAAATAAATACACATAATTAGAAGATTTGATGGTAGATAACCACATCTAGACTAATAAATAAAGATAACATATATCTAAATAAAGATAACATGGTTTTTATGTTGCTCAAAATTCCTTTGAATTCATGATCTTATTTGTGAACTTATTTAGTTTTTTGGAATTTATTTACTTTCAAAAGTAGCGGGAAAGATTTGGATTGATTGATTTGCTTTCAAAAGTAGAAGGAACGAGTTGGATTGATAATAGAATGTTGAAGAAATCTAAGGATTTTAATTGCTAGTTTAATTTAGTTTAATTACATTTGAAATAAGTTAATAATAATTTGAATAATAATGGATAATTTTAATAATAATTTGAAATAATTGAATAATAATTTGAAATAAGAACAATAAACCTACAAAGGGACAAAGTTGTTTTTAAATCAAAATAACATGGTTTTTATGTTCAAAATTCCGTTGAATTTATGAACTTATTTTGAAATTTATTTGCTTTCAAAAGTAACATAAATGATTTGGATTGATGAAAGATGCTGCGAATGGGAATAGCTAGTTTAATTATTTTAAATGTGAGTTTAAGATTGAAATTAGAATTAGAATAAAAGTTGTAATTAGATAAAGAACCATTTCTATATTTGTAGATAGATATATACGTATTCCTTGCTTTTCAAAATGCATCTCTCTGATATAAACCCTTATAAATATATTAATAGTACATGCAATGTTTTGACAAGTTGTTTGACGTCATCAATATCCATTCCCTTGAATGTTGTTTCACATCATGGTTTACAGTGACAAACAGATGATTAAATCTTTTTAAACGATTTATCTCCGTATCATTCTTATCATTGAAATACGGTCATTGAATCGCTGAGAATTACTAAGATACTGTAACTATGTATTTTATAATAAGAAAGAAATCCGATATCTTGTTTTAATACTATTACAATTCGTTCTCCGGTTTTAACACCTTCGTTGTTTTTCTATGAGACAGATGTAGAATAACAAATTCACATTTGTTTTACAGTTTATTTTCTCTGGTCTATATTATTAATATATTTCTTGTTGTTGTTTCTAATCTCACTTGGTAGACAGCAACGTCTAGTCCAAGTCCAAGAACCCATGTAGTCTCATGGAAGGATGGAAAAAGTGCAGCTGCTGTTGTAATAGAGCATCCGTGTGTATCAGTCTGACTTGGCTTCGTGATGCTGACTTTTACGGGGTAAGGTTGTCAGTTCTACGCGCCAAACGCTCTACAATCATATTTTTTTAGGCCGGGGCTAATATTAGGCCGGGACCTACAGCTTAGGGTGGATTCTAACCGCTACACACATCCATGGCACTGCTGGGACTCGCACTAAATGCTCTGGCACAGTACTCCAGTCACTTATCCATCAGGTCCATTACTACTACTACTACACCACACCACATCACTGTGCCTAGAGCTGAGTTGCCCTATACAGTTTGGGAATGATGCGGGTGAAAGGAAAGGACGCACGATGGTGGCGGGAAAGTTTTTGCATAATTCACTTTTGGAGGTACAGAAGCTGAACAATGGGGAAAATTCATACAAGAACTGAACTAAATGTCAAAAATTTAAAAAATTGAAGAAGGATTAATATGAAATGCGAAAAATATAAAAACGTTAGGTAAGAGATTTTAGAGACAAAAATAAAAGCAATATGATACAATAAGCACTACATATGAGATTATACAAATCAGAGAGCTGAAGGAATATTCATCAAATCAATTATTATAGAATTTAGAAAATCTTAATAGCTAATAAATAAATCGACGGTAGGAGTAGTTGCTGCAAAATTATGGACAAAGGTAATAAGAAAAAAAAAAAAAAAAAGGAGATATTACATAAGAGATAAATATGCTAGGTTTTTTATTCACATAAAAAAAAAAAAAAAAAAAATTTGATTTTGCAATTTGAGTCTAATAATGAAAAAGAAATCGAATTGTTTCAATTTTAGTGTGCCCTAGAAATATGCTGATGGACCCACTTAAATTATATACATTATAATACAAAATTTCCTTTGATACATACACAAGCATAAATTGTTTTGTAAAACAAATTACTTAAATATGCAAACATTGTACTGTTATGTTACCTGAAATATATACACAAGCAAAGATTATTTTATAAAAGTTATTTACTTTACATGATTCACAATAATAAATTATTTTGACAGCGAATTACCTTGATATTATAACACAGTATATGCAAACACTTAGATTATTTAAAAGAAATATTACTTAAAATATACACGCAAAAAAAAAAAAAAAAAAAAAAAAAAAATATATATATATATATATAGATTTACACACACTTAAGATTTAAAATTTAATCTGATAAATTAGATATTAAACAAATAAAAATAGTGCTCACATTTTCCCTAACTGTAAAGCAATGATGGCCACCGTAGAAATAAATAATGGGATACTTGTGGATAATGGGATAATAATGGAATAACGATCTCACAGCATGATTGAAGGAAGCGATAATACTCCCACGCCATTCTGTGATAAGTAATACAACATGCAAATCCTGATAGCGTTGTATAAATTAAATTTTTTTAATTGTTCCAATTTCTTAAAATTGGCTAGTCCTATTCTAAGCCGACTATTATAGCTGAGAAATTTTTAAAATCAGTTGGTTTTGAATAAGATTGGCCAATTTTAAGCAACTTATTCATAGAACGCTATCAGGGATGCAGATTTTGTGTTATTTACCAAACAGTGAACAGGAAGTTTCATCCATCACTTAAGTAAGGTTAAAGTTAAGTCATTATTTTAAAGATGCTATAAATTATTTTCCTGTATGCTCGTCCCTTCAGTGATATTTCTAGGGTATCAGATATTTAAGTAGTTAACCTATCTTTAAATTGAATTCAATTATTCATTTTTATTTTCATTTGTCTAATCTTTTATTTTTTCCGTTTCATATTTTTTTCTGTTCAAGAATAGTAACGATATTTCATTTGTTTCTATTTTATAAAACAGGGGTCTGAATGGCCGAGTGGTTAGCGCTCTGGTGCTCGATACCTCGGGTTCGAGTCTGGCGGTGCCATGGATGTTTGTAATGGTTCGGAATCCACTTTAAACCGTCGAACATGATCGTAGAGCGTTGCGGGGTATTGTTACGCCGCGTCCGTAGCTTATCTTCAAGCTACACGCACTTCCTGGATAGTGCTAAGTGAGTGACGTCGGTGCAACGCTTGACTTGTATCTAAAACAACTGTCTAAGTGTTTGCCAGCTGCATTAGAACAAAAAATTTGTAGAACATGGGTGGCATCGTGTTCCATTAATGTATATATACCATGAACAGCCCACCAATTGACGATAGCGAAGACTACTTTCCAGAAAGTCTTTTAGGGGTAACTGATTCGTGTTTGGTAAACCTGGAAAACCGTTGCAACAAGTAGCTTGATTAATGATGTGCGATGCTTTTACACATGTTGGCACAATTGCCATCGAGTTCCGATGTTAAAGGCAGTTTGATCTTCAACTTCATGAAATCCTGAAAATGACTCTTTAATTACGACCACCTTAGGAGTTCCATTTTCATCTTTCTGAATCACACAGAAACTGTAGAATTCCCACATTTGGTCTTTTTTGATACACCTTTAGTCATATAAAATATAATGGAATAAAATGGCGCGGTTGTGATGTCTTTTACCAGCTCATTTACCATTCTTTTGCACCAGGGCAGCAATAAGCTCATTTTGTGTTTTTGTATTTAAATATGTCTGGCCCTTTGATTTACTTAACAATTCTTGTAAAATAGGATGGTATTTCGCTAATAACTCAACAACACTAAAACAAATTGTCGCTTGGAATTGAATCGTTTCTTTATGTATATTCTCTATGGCCACGAAACGCTAAATTAAAGGTTGAAAGAGTCTGAGTAACATCAAGGAGTCTTGTAAGTACTTGGCGCCAAAACGATTTTTCTTTCGTTATTATGGACTCTTGTGCTTCCTCAAGGATTCCATTCAATCGCCATTGTTCATAAACAAGATATGAATCTAAGTGATTTTTCGATGTTTCGTGCATTTTTATGGCTTCTACAATTTATTTCCAATCATCATAACCTTCTCATCCAAATAATCTGCATTTTAGTTGCCCTATTTGTGAATAATCAACATGGTTCACAATATGTTTTTAAAAGCCATAAATAACAAAGCCATGTAAGTTCTAGTTTTACACCAGACTTAAAAACAATATAATAATATTTTTCCAAGCAGGATCTATTGGCACTGTCTTTTAAAAGGGCCTTTAGGTTTGATGTGTCCATTTTCAATCAGCAATCGTTTCCCTTGATCATTTAGTATTTTAAAATGACCTTTATCAGTAATGTAAAACGAAGATGCACTAGGCATTTCAAATCAATTTCAGTCATTTCATTTTCGTTTTGATTATGTATATCGTTAGTACTAGAAAGTGGTGGCTCTGGATCAATGTTGTCGGGTATTGCAATACTATCACTTTCGGTTCGGCTAAATTCTCCATTTTCGCAAGTGTTCGTTTATTTCTTCCTCACTCTTAAAGTATTGACTTATTTTAGGTAGCCTCTTATTTTTTTTTTTTCTTCGAATTCCATCTTTCTTTTTTCGTTTTTCACTCTCACTAAGATACTTTCCATTACCAGACATGCTAATTACCTATTTTCCACAATCAACTAATTAACTTTATGACTGATTTCGGATTCGCTGTTACAAAAGTAAGATAATAGTAATGCATGGAGAATCCGCGAAACAAGGCACTTCCCCACTTTCTGAAGTCTGACTTGCCAGTGGTGATTTTCCACTTTTAATTTTTGTAAATGTTTCAATAATCACAGGAAATCCCTAACAAGTGAATTTAAAAATGCCCCTGTGGCACATGGGTGGCAGCGGAATTCCCCTTTTTATTTTGTAAGTACCTATTCTCATTACAGCAAGAGAAGAGAAAATGTTGGCAATCTTTGAAAGAAAAGTGCTACCAACTATTTTTGGTGGTATCAATGACAATGGAAATTGGTGAAGAAGACACAATTTTGAACTTTGCAAACTTTTTAGAGATATCGACATTCGAAAATTTGTTAAACTGAACAGAATGAGATGGGCCGGTCATCTCATGAGCATGGAAAGTGATAGAGCTGCTTTGAAGGTTTTCAATGTAACCCCTTTTGGACAACGACCAAGGGGAAGACCGAAAAAGAGATGGGTCGATTGTTTAGACTCTGATTTTAATGTTATTAAGATCAAAAACTGGAGGTCCACGGCCAAGAGGAGAACAGCCTGGCTGAATCTTTTATAGAAGACCAAGGCCCACAACAGGCTGTCGAGTCAGTTATGATGAAGTACCTTTTTCACGAACCAGAATTTTTGTGAGCTGCAATAAATCCAATTGAAAAAAAAAAAATATTTATATTCTGTAAAATACGCGAACTTGGTTATTAGAAATTAATATCAAAATTTTATGAATATAAAAATATTTAGGATTTCTTATTTGATTTAATTTGATGAGGTACTTTGAGATTTATACTCGCGTAAGCTACTTTATCTCATTTTATCCAATTGCACTTAAGAAGAAATAAGAAAAAATCAGTATAAATAGGGTAATAAGATTAATAAAGATCCTGAGGTAATTAGTAAAGGTTGAGTGTTTCCAAAGATAGTAAATAAAATATTTAAGGTGTGGGGTTTTTTTATTTATTTTTTATTGTTATTAGAATGAACAAACGTTCTGTCCAAAACCAAAATGTTTGTGTAAATATTTTATGTCATTGTCTCTTCTTATAAACATGAGAAGTAAAATCATCATTTATTCAGCATTCCAAAATTGAAATATTTAAAAGAAATTGTTCATATACGCTGTTTCTAAAAATACATTTATAAGCAAAAAAATAAGAAACATTTTATAAAAATTACGTAGTATTAAAAAAATTAATAAGTAGTATATTAAAAAGCAGTATAAGTGTGTATTGTTTCAAGAGGCACAGTTACTGGTCAATCATAGAGTGATGACAGTTTTTCCTAACTGTAGCGGCCTGATGGCCAATTGGCTAGGGCTCTGGCTTTTGGTACCTAAAGGTTCAGATTAGAATCTTGTCGGTGACATGGATGTTTGTTAGTGTCTAGAAATCCACGTTAAACTGTAGGTCCCGGTCTAATTAACCCAAAGTGTGCAAAATATGACCATAGAGCAATAAACCAAACCAAATCTAATTATTTTATTCATATGAAAGTTCAGTTGGTGATTCCTTCATTCTATAAGACTATAATGCTAGTACAATCAAAAGTTCCCTTAATGTAGAATCCAAAGATCCGAATTGAGAATATTTATTGTGCGCATGGGTTAGCTAGCACGTTGTCCAGGTCTGAATCAATTGAGGAGCTTTTGGATATTCTAATGGGCATATTATTGCACTTAACGTGGCCCCTGTAAAGCTTCAGGTTCTTCAAACTGCCTTCACACAGCAATGGGCTTTGCTATTAACTGAGCTAATAAACACTACCCTTTTGAGCCTGGAATATCCTCATTGTGGCTATATAACTGTTAGAGATAATCTTACTCCATATAAAAGCTGATCTCGCACAGTAAGCATCCATTATGCCATTCCGAAACAAACTGCATAGTCAACGGAGAAGAGTTCAAAGTTAATGTATCTTTCTTTCAAGGACAGGTTTACCCTTAAATTAGACGATGGACTTTGCACAATTAGACTTTGAAACCGATAATGGGAAAGGGAGAAAGAGAAAAGGTAGTGTGCAGAGTCGAGTGAAGGTTCCAGGCAGTACGGAGAGTATAAAGACCCTTAAATGAAATCTTTTAAGATGATTTTATAAATTCTTGTTATATAATTTTGTTTCGTGTGTTATGTGTTGCAGTTTTGCAGTGCTGTTTTAGCAAATTTTAATGAATATGATAGCTAAACGTCTCTTATATTATTTAAAGAAATATTCAATTCTACGCTGAAATAACATTGAATCAAAACCACAGGCATATCCGGCTCTAACTTGTTCTCGCACTGAACTGCAATGCTATGTTTTTGTTCTGTTTCCATTTTGTGAACTTTCAAGACAGAAAATAAGCCTATTGGTTTGTATTCAATTCCTTCTATTAGTTCACACTCTCCCTACATATATATCTTGTTCAAATTTTCCATCATTAATAAAATACTTTTTATTCATCTACTCAACTTCAAATACATTTTTTTTTGAACTTGTAGTGGATGACACTTGATGTTAATACAGTTTTTTCAAATATTAATTCAGTAATTAAATTTAATTAATTAATTTTAGTTTTTTTTTTTTTTTTTTTTTTTTAGATTTAAGTTGCATGTATCTACCAATAGATGGCGCCAGATGAACTTTAAAAAAAATGAATGAAAATTATTTATAAAGGACTTTCTGCAATAGAGTGAAAAAAAAAGTAGGAATTGACTTAAAAATTTTTTTTTTATATATTACTTGTTTTGTATGTAATTTATGAAACACTATTTGATTAATGTCTTTTGCCACATTTCCTCGAATTTCAATAAATTTAATCTCAATTCTTCCTTTTTTGTGAATTGGTTTTGGAAACCGGTGCAAATGTAGAGTAGCAACGCATAGTTCCTTTAAGCCGGTTGATCCCTTCACACCTGATTACCAAGTATTACATCTGCATCGGCTAAAACCTGTGTGACTGCATCAAAACCAATTTGTTTCAATCACGCCACAATCCCAGACAATTTAATTCTCTTATTATGATTACCGCTGCACCCTCCGCTTTGCAAGAACAGAGAGAGAATATTTGTGCTATCGGCACATCACGAGGACACAGAAAATCAGATTATAAACTTCAAGTTAAAAGGAAAGGAAAAGCCGCAGAGCATTATCCTGTAATCGACCATCTCTTTTTCGAATATCCGGCATCTGATTATACGTCGCCAATTTCGAGGAAAACCTGAGCCAACTGTTTTTTAATGCCTTTTTGGTACCCTGTTAATCTGACATTAGTATCTTGGAGTTGTGTAATACTGAAATCTCTTACATGGCGATTATTATCGGATCCATTTTACCTGGAAAATGTCTTTGCATTGTAATTCTAATAATAATAAGAAAGAAAAAAAAAAATTTTGTAGAGAGAAAGGTTGCCTTGATAAGGACTTCATCTCTTCCTTTTGGCGCGATTTATGGCTTGATGGTAAAAAGATATTTGCCTCATTATTATTCATTGGCAGGGTGCACAGACGATTTTTTATTCAACCCTGATGATGAATAACAGGGCAATCCCTATTCAAAGAGTCGGATCCATTTTACCTGGAAAATGTCTTTACATTGTAATTCTAATAATAATTTAAAAAATTTTGAGAGAGAACAGTTGCCTCGATAAGGACTTCATCTCTATTTTGGCGCGATTTATGGCTTGATGGTAAGAAGATATTTGCCTCATTATTATTCATTGGCTTCAGTTTCGTATGAACGCCCATTGCTCTTCAAACAGGGTGCACAGACGATTTTTTATTCAACCCCGATGATGGATAACAGGGCAATCCCTATTCAAAGAGTAGGTCAAAATGTCTTTCGTTTGCATAATCGTTATTCTAAACAAGAGGCTACAGGCTGAGACACTGATACTGTTGAGGTGAAAAATGAATTTTAAACAACATGTAAGTAACCTGTAGATTTGATAATCGTCATCTAAAATTGAGTAATTATAGACTCTGGATGGAAAAAACATCATGATATTTGGTTGATACAATACAGGAGTGATAAGCTAACTATATTCTAAACAAAGATGTCTTATTCTGGCCATCGTGTTCTGCTTATAAATGCAGGTAATTGACGGTTGGACCATTAGTTTTCAGACTTGAATGCATTAGCGGCATCTGTATGCAAAATGCGTGTTCAAACTTTCATTAGTTATCTTCTGCTTAAAAATATGTCTTCCTGTTCATTTTAAAACAAGTGGTACATCAAGAAATCTAAAAGAGGAAAGGGAATGATTTGATAGTCAACGATGTTTCTTTATATGCTAAGATAGTAAACTTTTGATTTTTCTGATTGTTTTATCGGCTCAATGTTTTATTTTATTGTCGCAGTATCATCAAGTATTTTTTTTTTCTATGTAAATTTTTAAAGATACTTTTACATTTTTCGTGACAAGAATAGAAGTATAAAAGAAAAATGTCCGCAGAGGGCATTTCTCTTTTTTAAAAATAATTATCTTTATTTATCTAAAATTAAATTAAAATATTCTCTAAAAAGAAAAAAATTAATTAATTTTTTTTTTTTGGAAAAATACTAATGACATATTCAATTTTCTATAATTTTTGAAAGATATTATATTTCGAACATTAAACACAAATATACACAAAAAGCAATGTTAGCAAGGTTCTAAAATAATATACTACTGTGCCCAAAAAGTAAGACCAATTGTTATTATACTTCTTTATTTATTCTTCCAAATTTATTTCATCGCCTTGAAAGTAATCCTCTCCGGACACAATGCACTTATGCCAACTTTTTTTCCAATTCTCAATGCATGCTAAAACAACATCGGCAGGGATGGCCTTCAAAGCGAAGCGGCGATTCACGTTGAATCTCTTCAGTTGACTCAAAACGGTATCTCCGGAGTGGCCTTTTAAATTTAGGGAATAGCCAGAAGTCGCAAGGCGTGAATACGGCGGTTGTGGAACGATATGGGTTTCATTTTTGGCGAAAAAGTCACGAAGAATCAATGCAGTGGGAGCTGGCGCATTCATGTCTCCGGTACCAATCGAGATTTGACGCGTTTGAGGCCCAAAAATGAAATTGACGGATCCTTTTGAAATTCCAACATCATCAGCAAGGTCGGTCTCTAATTGTAAATTGATGGTTTGCAAGCACCAAATCTTTAATATTTTGGACGTGAGCTTCGTCAGTTGAGGTTGATGGTCGACCAGAGGGCTCTTCGTCTTCAACGCGTTCTCTGCCTTCTTTGAACTGTTTATACCACTTCTAAACATTTTTTTCCGACTTAGGAATCCTCACCGAATGCCTTCTGCAATATTTTATACATTTCCGCAAACAAAATTTAGTGCAAGTTCTTTGCTCAGTTAATTTGGACATTTCAAAAATCGCCGAAATCAGTTTTAGCGTCTCACAAAGCCAAGCGTAACTCAAACATTAATGAATATTTTGACTTCAAATTTCGCGTAGATGTCAAGGACAGTGCCAGCAACCTAAAAAGAAAAGAAAATTGAGATTCCATAAGACCCGAGATTTTTAAATTGAAAATTGGAAAGGGAAGTAGTATAGTCTTCTTAGCAAGGTTCCATAATAATCTATACTTTTCTTATGTTTTATAATAATCTATACTCTTCTTGGTAAGGTTTTATGACAATATATTATCTTCTTATTAAGGTTCTATAATAATATATACTATTCTTGTCAAGGTTCTAAAATAATATATACTGTTCTTACAAGATACAATAATATATACTCTTCTTGAAAGATTCTAAACATTTACTCTTCTTAGCAAGGTTCTATAATAATCTATACTGTTCTTAGCAAGGTTCTATAATAATATATATTCTTAGAAAGGTTCTATAATAATATATACTCTTCTTGGGAATGTTTCTATAATAATATATACTCCAATGCTTTTAACACAAAATGTTATTGTAAAAAGAAAAAGATGAAAGTTCTTTAAGTGTATAAATACATTTATTACTGTATGAAGAAACCGAATTTAAAGTTGTAATCAATTCTGAAATTTTGTATGAGAATCTAGCTTGACACATACGTGCAAATGAAAAATATTGAATCAGATGGCGATTGATGTTAAAGACTCTTATCATGTCTATTGCTTTATGGGATTTTCTTAATTCTCAAAACTTGTCGAAAGAATGCTGCAATGCAAGTGTGTTTTAACAGATTTTGTAACTTGATTAGAGCGGCATAAAGTTGTAGAGGTGCAATTATATGGGGATTTGCAAAGTTTTCTGTTCATGTTAGAAAAATATGGAATACTACTGCGTTCAAAAAGTAAGACCAATTTTCAATTTAAAGTTCCCGGGGCTTATGGAATTAAAATTTTTTTTTTTTCTTTTGAGGTTGCTGCCACTGTCATTGATATCTGCGTGAAATTTGACGTCAAAATATTCATTAGTGTTTGATTTACGCTTGGCTTTGTGAGACGCTAAAACTGATTCCAGCAATTTTTGAAATGTCTGAATTATTTAAGCAAAGAACTTGCATTACATTTTGTTTGCGGAAACGTATAGAATGTTGCAGAAGGCCTTTTGGTGAGCATTTCTATATCGGAAAGAAATGTTTAGAAGTGGTATAAACAGTTCAAAGAAGGCAGAGAACGCGTTGAAGACGAAGAGCCCTCTGGTCAACCATCAACCTCAACCGACAAAGCTCACGTCCAAAAAATTAAAGATTGGTGCTTGCAAACTGTCGATTTACAATTAGAGACCTTGTCTTGAGTATGTTGGAATTTCAAAAGGATAGGTAAATTCCATTTTGGGCCTCAAACGCATCAAATCTCAATTGAAAACCCTGAATGCGCCAGCTCACACTGCATTGATTCATCGATGAAACTCCATATTGTTCCACAACCACCATATTCACACTGTGCGATTTCTGGCTATTCCATAAACTCAAAAGACCACTCTGGGGACACCATTTTGAGAATTGAAGAGATTCAACGTGAATCGCCGCTCGCTTTGAAGGCCATCCCTGCCAATGACTTTTTAGCATGCTTTGAGGATTGGAAAAAGTTGGCATAAGTGTATTGTGTCCGGAAGGGATTACTTTGAAGGCGATGAAATAAATTTGGAAGTATAAATAAAAAGTTTTGGAAAAAAAATTGGTCTTACTTTTTGGGCACAGTAGTAGAAACCTGATTGATACGAAACTTACATATATCTTTACTCAGAAGAAAATTATAAGTTCTTATAATCTTGTTTGAAAATATTGCTGATTCAATTAATAAACTCTCTGTGAGAATTCTATAGCTCTTAAACCAGTTAAGACTTGACGTTACAAAAAAACAACATTTCATAATCTTTGTTTTATTTTATTTTTTTTTTTTTTTTTTCTGCGATAAATTTTTTCAAATCTCCCTTATTCCGCGGGTTTAAAAGAAGATTCTTTGATTAGAAAAGAAGATTAAAGAAGATTCCTTGAATACTTAAAAGAAGATTTCTTGAATAATAGCATGATAATATCTCGTATGATAGTTTTTATACTAGTTATACTATTTTTATACATTTTTAGTAGTTTTTTTCTTAATAATTTTCACACATGCCAGTACCAATGGGAAAAAATTTATGAAGTTATATAAAACTATATTTGCTATGACATAACAGAGTTTTAAAAACATTTATTAAATTAAAAAAATAATATTAAATTAAATTTAATGTTACTTGTACAATTGATATTACTTAAATTAAATCTATATATTAATCTTAAGTATATTTGAACAACATTTTGTAACTCAAGTGAAAAGTAATATTTTTGGTTTCATTTTTCTTTTTTTGTTTAATTAATCATATTATAAAATTATTAATAAGAATTGGTTTAATTTTTGTTCTTCTTTGGAATCCACGTTAAACTGTAGGTCCTTGTCTAATTAGCCCAAAGTGTGTTAAAAACGTCGAACGACCAACCAAAACCAAATCTTGACCACTACAGCCTATTACAGACTAAGGCTTTATCTGCAAGTTATAACATACGAAGTAACATAATTATATAATTTTCAAAATGATGATTATTATTAAAAATTATAAAACAAAAATGATTATTGATAATTAGCTAGAATTCATCCATCTTATGCTTGATACATTTATTAACATTATGCTTGATATATTTTTCTGTCCAAGTCCAATTAGCAATTAGGATATTCAATTTATCTCTCTCTCTCTCTCTCTCTATATATATATATATATATATATATATACACATGTCCACAAATTAAGGATAATTCAGAATCACACAGAAATTGAACTCTAAAATAAAAATTTCACTTGTAGAATTATCACACACATCTTGAAGTAGAATATGCAAATTACAGGAAACCACCAGATGGCGCGGATAGTACGTCACAATGACGAGAGTGTAAGAGAGGGGTATATAAGGAATGGTGGCAAAGAAGTAAAATTGTTCACAAGCGCTTTAAAAGCCTTTCAGTGCAATAACCGCATAATGTCACAAAGGAAGCATTTGGATGATTTTTTACGTGGTAGAATTATCGGACGACTGGAATGTGGACGTACCCAGCTGGAAGTATCCGAGGAACTTGGAATCGCCCAGAGTGTCATCTCCAGGCTTTGGCAACGATTTCAAGATGATGGTAATGTGAGTAGATGTTACAGCACAGGTCGCCCCCGAGTTACAACGCCGAATGAGGACCGGTATTTAGCAGTTACTGTTAAAAGAAACAGACGGAGCACAGCATCAGACCTGTCTCGTCAGCTCTCTTCAGCTACCGGTACGACAATTTCAAGGCAGACCGTGTACAGACGCTTAGGGCACATTGGTCTATATGCTTGTAGGCCTGCCAGATGTGTTCCACTTACCGCAAGTCACTGTCGCCTGCGATTAACCTGGAGTAGAGCATGCATTGTGGACACCGCAACAGTGGTCTGGTGTGATGTTTTCCGACGAGTCCAGGTTTAGTTTGCAGTCTGATTCGCCGGACTTTCATATGGAGAGCGCCAGGTACCCGTTACCACCAGGAGAACACCATTGAACAACACCGTTACGGTGGTGCAGGATGGCTCGTTTGAGAGGAATTATTCTTGGTTCCAAAACTGACCTGCATGTTCAGAGTGTAACGATGATAGGCCACATCTATCGGGATGTCATTCTGGAACAACATGCACGTTTGTTTCGGGGCGCCATGTGTGCTGAATTTCTGTTTATGGATGACAACGCGCGTCCTCACCGTGCAAACATTGTAGACGAATGCCTTCAATTGGAGGATATCACCCGTATGGATTGGCCAGCATACTCACCGGACTTGAATCCAATAGAGCATTGGGATATGCTTGGTCGACGAATTGCAGCCCGTCAACCGTCCACTTCAACCGGAACTTCGGAGGGCATTGCTTGATGAGTGGTGTAATATTCCCCAAGATCAGATTGCTAATTTGATACTCGGCATGCCTAGGCTTTGTAAGGCCTGTATTGCATCGTCCGGGAGACATACTCCATAAACCATCATACTAACCATGTTATGCTGTTTTTTGTAAATAGGTTCTCTTTTAAAATTTGCTCCAGAGAGTAAAAATCGCAATTTTTATTAATTATGTCAAACATATAGCATCTTTTTTGCTCTTTACCTTTTGTTTAATAAATAGACTTTTGCAAATAAGTTAAATTTGTTTTGCTTCTGTCTCTTTCTTTGCCTGGACTTCATTATCCTTAATTTATGGACATGAGTGTATATATACATACATACAAAAATTATATTAACCTTATTATGTATTCCATACACGGTTTAATTATTATTGTTATTTGTACGTGAGTTTACATTTCAGAAAAAACCCTTTCTTATATCACATAATATAATCTATGTGTATTGCATATCTTCTATTTACATGTGAAACATAAAAATGTGAAACATAAAAAAATATGAAACATAAAAATGTGAAACATAAAAATATGACAGATTAAGAGAGATAGGTATGAGTAAACCTTTATAAAAAGAAGAATATAATAAGTCATAATTCAACAGAAAGTCTTGAAATTTTAAATATAGCTATATTTTTTATAAATTTTAAATTTTTCCTGCTGCAAAACTTATTCTAGAAGTATATCCAGAAAAAAACCGGGAAAAATTCCCATTCCTCCCCCTCCAAAAAATTTTCCTTTTTTTTCCTACTTTAGTCATCTCTAAATACCTCCTCTGTTTGCCCATCTCTAAATACTACAATTGCGATGTAAAATGTAAATTGCGTAAATCTAAATTTAAATTGCGATGGTACAATGTAGGTTCAGTGTAACAGGACACCCGTGGTGCCGTACAAACTGCTGTGAAACAACGGAGGCTAAGAGTTGTAGGACACCCGTGGAGCTCTAATTCTGCTACATATGAATAATAATCTTTTTTTTTTTTTTTTTTTTTTTTTTTTTTTGAAGTGGCTCAGAATTTGTGAACAAAAACAACTTATAGCATAATCAGCAACAAAGGTAAGATATTCCAGGGATAGATGAGATACGTATATATCTAGATATCTTTAAAATGAATGGAATTCTGCAAGTATCTCCAGGAATAGATGAGATATATATCTTGATATCGTAAAAAGGAATGGAATTCTTGTGGACTTGTTAGTACGAGTACTGCAGGACTGTTTCTCGTACGATAGCATTATTACTTATTTGATTGGCATAATCTTTTTTACCTTACATTTTTTTTTACAATTTCTTCAGTTACTCTTGTATAATATATCAATAATGGTAATCATACGAGTCAGTGTGATTATTAAAGACTTTATAACCAGAGCACGTAACGTCTTGAAAACATTTACAAATCTAAATTATTCTTCTGCAATAAAATTTAAAATTATCATTCCATCCATAGTTTTTCTCAACTATATTTCATTCTTGTTATCATTTTGAGAAAATTATTAATATAAAAATTCCTTTTGTTATAAAGAAATATATTTATTCAATTCCTTCTATTAGCTCACACTTTCCCTATATATATTTTGTTCAAATTTGCAATCGTTTATAAAATACTTTTTATTCCCCCACTTAAATTCAAATACATTTTTTTTTAACTTGTAGTGGATGACAGTGGATGTCAATACAATTTTTTTTTCAAATATTAATTCAGTAATTAAATTTAATTAATTAATTTTAGTTTTTTTAGATTTAAGTTGCATGTATCTACCAAATAAACTTAAAAGATGGCGACAAATAAACTTAAAAAAATGAATGAAAATTATTTATAAAGGGTTTTCTGCAATGTAATGAAAAAAAAGTATCAATTGACTTTAATTTTTTTTTTTTTATATTACTTGTTTTAACCTTTCTTCACTAATATCCATCTAAAGAATAGAGTATCTTCGGATCTCAGAAACGGGAACTAAGACTTATGTCCGTCAATTTTCATAATTCAAACTGATTAATCTATGGTGAGTTTCGCATGGAATCAAAGACCTTAGAACTATTAATTGTTTGTATTGAATCTATTGATCTTAATAAATTTTATAATATCTGGGTCTTTATAGCATTTATAAATTTCTGCGTTGTACCGTCTTTTCCGACATCCACTGGTTCGAATCCTGGCGATGATATGGATGCTTGTTTGTGGTTCTGAATCCACGTTAAACTATAGGTCCCAGTCTAATTAGACTAAAGTGTACAAAAAATGACTGTACAGCGCAAATGAAACAAACAATCACTTTCCCTAATATCTCCAAGAATAGCCCAGAAAATCTTCCTCTGAAATATACCCAATACTAAGTTTATATAACTTGACGATTTGGAATCGCATAGTAATACTGGGTCGGAAAAACTTTACACACGTATACTCGAATGTTCTCGCAGGCACTCTTTATCTCACACACTGATATAGAGATAGTAGGATATATTTTCATACGAACACGGAAATAGTGGATATGCATCTGGATTACGAAGCTGCGGAATACAATAGAGGAGGCAAACACGATGTTTGAGAATGCTCGAACTTCCATGTACTAAAGATGTGAAATAATACTCTCACAGATAGTTGAATTATTTAGTATGTAGTTGACTTTTGCTGCTATTGACGATGTCATTTTTGATGATGTGCATTGATTAATAAACTGTGTATTCACATATGTGATGTATGTATACTCATGATGTATGATGATGATACTTATGATGTATGATACGCATGATATGTACCAAAGCTGTGAAATACGCTCACAGAGTCGTGTATAATGCTTATGATTATGATGCATGATATATGATGTACTTGCAATATTTGGTGTGTGATACTTATGTATGATGTATGATATGTACCAAAAGATAGAAACTTTTGACCTAGTAAGTAGAAGACTTTTGGCCTCCGAAGAAGACAACTGCAGGGGATGACCGATATATCCTCCTGCAGGCGAAAAGAGGCCGACAGCAGTCAGCAAGCGCCATTGCTCAGCAACTCTGTACAGCAACGGGGCGACAAGTGTCGCGGTTTACTGTGGCCAGACGCCTTCACAAAGTGGACCTATTCACCTGCCTTCCTGAACGCTGCCTCCCGTTGAAAGTTGGCCACCGACCGACGCCACCGTTTACAGTGATGCAGAAAGCACAAAAACAATAGGAGTCGTGTCCTCTTTACGGATGACAGTCGGTTCTGTACCAGAAGCGATTGGATGAAAATGCACGGCCACATCGGACTCTTGCTGTTGAGGAGCTACTTTAAAGTGAAGATATCACTCGAATGGATTGGCCAGCGTACTCGCCAGTTTTAAATCCCATCGAACATGTGTGGGATGCTTTGGGAGACGCATTGCAGCAGGCTTACATCCTCCGGAGAAGACAACAGATGTTGATTGAGGAATGGGCACTCCTATCGCAAGAAATGTTGCACCAGCTGGTTCTGAGTATGCGGAGACGGTGCGAAGTAGCCATTGCAGTGAGTGGAGGGCATATCCCATATTAAGGAGCATCTGCTTGTTGTTCTTCCTCTTGGATAGATAATCATAAATCACGATACTATGCGTTCAATAAAGCTTGTTTTTGTTTAATTCCATACCGTATGCGTTGTATTCCTTTTTCAGCGCCGATGCTTTCGTCATCCTTTACGTACGTAATACTCTCCCTCATTTCTGAATGTCATGTCTCTCAGATGATTTCTCGTGGAGTTGTGGCAAAAACCCACCTGTTGATTAAGTTTTGCACACCAGTGTACATTGATTAATAGTGATGTATAATAATAGTATAAGGGATGTCTTTTCATTTCTGGTGTTTACTGTGCGCACTACAGCATCAGGGAAAGCATTTCCGATTCTCTATGCTGTTCGATTCAGAGTGTACAGTTGTATCTAACCAATCTTTGAAGTTTGTAAACTTGTTGCTTAGACACACTGTGTATGTAATTGATATAAAAAAATAGCAACAGCATATGTTTTATATATTTAGGTACTGCTGGTTTTACTTCGGCTTAGCAATATTAAAAAAATTGCTAAGCCGAAGTATCGTCTCTCTCGTGCTCTGCTCATAAATATAAATAACTAGCACAAAAAAACTATTTTTAACAATTTTCAATAAAAATTCCTATTTCTGCTGAAAGTATGGATTATGTACGTGTATATTTTCTAATACATTTATTTATTTATTACACATTTTTATCACTTTTCTTATTTCACATTAATCTTTTTTAACATTAGCAAATCGATGAAAAATAAATATATAGTATATTATTTGTTAAGAGCATCGATATTCGTATTGAAAAAATTTTTTTAACTCAAAATTTGCACAAAATACTGAATGTCAAGACTTAACGGTGATGTAAATATACATTTAGGCAAGAAAATTTTGCCATGGTGATCGCATTAATATTATCATATGTCCTATTGATTATGCCAACAAATTACTATACAAAATTATTAAGTAACACCAAATTATTAAAGTAAATTGATGTTTTCTGAAAATATAATGGATATAAAAAATCCATTTATAACAGTTTTCAAGTGAACAAACAAATTTTTATAAATTATGATTTGCAAAACGTAACAAAATAATAAATATGAAAGTAAAAAATTTTTTTTTATTTTTATTTAGTACAATTGAGAAAGTTAAACAATATATATTTTTAATCCTTAAAAATTTTTACTAATCCAACGCTTATCTACCAGTACCTACACACACAAACACAGGATACTTATTAATACATTAAATAAAATTAATTGCTTCTTTAAAACCAATTTAAATAATTTATTGAAAACTTTAGGTGTTATTTGAATAACATAAGTACAATATAAAAAGTACAAATAAGTACAGAAATATAGTTCTGTATTCGTAAATAAGTACAAATACAAGGTAAGTAAAAAATACAATTAAGAAAGTTAAATAATGATAATAATAGTAATAATAATAATAATTATTATTATTCAACTTTAATTATTAATAATTATTATTATTTTTTATTTTTAGAATCTTTAAAAAATTTTATTAACTCAATGCCTATCTACCAGTACTTCCCCCTACTCACACAAACACAGGATACTTTCTAATCCATTAAATAAATTAATTGTTACTTTAAAAAACAACATGGAAAAAAAAAGCCCAATTAAAAATGTATTGAAAACATTAGGTATTATTTACATAAGATAAGTACAATATAACAAGTACAGTAATAAATACAAATAATAATAAATAAATACATATAATAGATAAGTAAAATAATTTTTTTATTTATTACATAGATTACGTAGATAAGCATTGGATTAGGAAAATTTTTTAAGATTCTAAAAAGAAAAAAATGTTGTTTATCTTATTTTTTTCTTTTTAGAATCCTTAAAAAATTTTCCTAATCCAATGCTTATCTACCAGTACCTACACGCACAAACACAGGATACTTATTAATACATTAAGTAAAATTAATTTATTAAAATTAAGTAAATTAATTTATTAAATAAATTAACTATTTAAGTAAATTAATTAACATAAAGAAACCAATTAAAATAATTTGTCGAAAACATTATGTTATTTAAATTAAATTTTTAATTTCTTTCACTACCTTTTTCAAATATGTCGAACATAATAATATAGCTAATCGCCCCTTTGTTAACAACAATCATAAATATTCAGCAAAAAAAATAATAATTCCACCTAAAGCCTTTCAAAAATGTCACATAAATTTTTCCCAAGCTCCATCTGACATCAATCCCTAATCTCTTCTCCATCGTCATCTTAAACGCCAATCTCTCCCTTCCATTACAAAACCGCCTCACCTGAAACTACTGCAACCCAGACTCCATCACCTGTGCTTGGCGCCGTTTCCAAATTGTCGCCAAACCCAAATTCCTAACTCTACGGCAACCTCATTCCACCTTAATGCTGAGAGGGATTTAAAAGATAAAGCTAGTAGTATAGAACCATTAGAGAAACAGATAGCAATCGGGCAGATAGCTCAACAAGATAGGAAGCGCTGAAATTGATCGTCCCTGGAAGATAGCGTTAGCTTTAACCAATGGATAGATCGAAATATTGGAGGATTTTTTCATTTTATTTTTCATTTAGAACCTGATGTGTCCTTGCAGCTGAAATCTGTACCTCGTTCTAATAGATGCGGTAAAAGATACAAGGTATATTTCAAAGGGCTTCTTTTTTACGTCTCTCTGCGAGGCTGGCATGATTAGATACAATCGCGTCTTCGCATCAGTTATTTGAAACTATGACATCTTCAAAAGAAATTTTTATTTTTTATATTTTTGTAAAGAACAAATTAGAATTGTTATCTTTTATAGGGGTGGAACTTCTAGTACTTTTCATGCGGGTGACATGAAAAAAAAAAATAGTAGTTGGAATTTAAAAAAGTATGGATGCTTGTGTTGTGTGTGTTCTTAGATATATTTTCAGTATCTATCATTCATTGCATAACTAATTCATTGTATGGCTATCTATCATTCATTGTATGGCTGATGACGTAATAACAGGAAAGTATAATAAAATAAAAGATAACGAATCACCAAATTTATTTAAACGGTTTAAATTAAATCAACGGGGCTTACTAAGTAAAGTATTCAATAAATATGAGTAGATTTCTAAATTAACGCGTAAAGATCAATAATGTACCACAATGAAAAAAAAAACTTAATTTAATAGTTTTCAAGTTCTTTACGTTATTTAATTTTTCGACAGAAAAACATTGTTGATATACATAAATATGTTATCAGTCAATATAAATAATTTTAGAAAAAGAAGTCTACCAATTTAATATATGTGAACCTCACTAATATAGAAAACTTATTATTATTATTATTATTTTTTTTTTTTTTTAGAAATCCATTCAGAAAATAAAGAAAACATTCAGACATTTTCGTAACGATTTTAACTTACTCTATAAATTCATTTAAATGAATAAAAACAAACCGAAAATATAGTCAATTAATTACCGCCTTTATCATTAAAATTATGTTTTGCCTTAAAATGTTGCTGGAAAATAAATAAAGAATGTAAGACTATATTTTTTGTCTTTTACGAAAACAAATGCTCTTAATTGGTTATTAAAAAAAGACGTAAAAAGTATATATTTTTAATATTTTGAAGAGTAAGATAAATGACATAATTGATAAAAAGGAAAGATTAATAAAAGTTTACATTTGTCTAAGAAAAGAGAAAAACACAAGTACATACACTCTTATTATATTTAAGGTAGGATTTTTTTAATTCCAGTCCTTTAAAGAACTATCGCTAAATCTTTAACCAACTCTGTAGGAACTTTAAACGAATTATAAATGTTGATTTGAAGCTAATATTAACAAAAAAAAAAAAAAAAAAATTATGTTCACCGGTTAACGATAAAACATTGTTTCTCAGCGTAAGACTTGTGAGCAAACTGTTGAATGAAAATATCTGGCAGGTGAAAATTTAAACGTGTAGTTAGAATTGATGAGGTATGCTTAACTATCGATATGTTTATCTATATTACCTGTTTAACTATCGAGTTATCGTTTAACTGTCGTTGCATTAACTATCTAACTATCGTTTATTTGTCGATGTCGATTTTGCTGCTGATATTTTAATAGGAAAAGCGGAAAGTTACTTTATTTTAGTTAAAGTTTAGTTATATGTACTAGTTAAAAGTAAACCTTTGTGGACAATCATAATTATATATACAATCATACAATCATAATCATTAACTATATATGTTTAACTATGTTAACTGCTAACTATCGAACTATCGTAAACTTTTGTGGCAATCATAATTATATAATCCTCATATACAATCATACAATCATAAAACCATACTCGTAGACAATCATAATCATTAACTATCGATATGTTTAACTATGTTAACTGTTTAACTGTCGAACTATCGCTGTTTTTGTATTAACTAACGAACTATTTAAAATAAAGAGGAAAAAAGATCTAAACAGTTGGTTTAGAGAAAATAAGGAAAATTTCGATAACGGTTTCATAATTAGTACTGGATGCTTTTATAACGAAAACCTAAAAAAAAGAAACGTAGAAAAAATATTAAAATTAACTTGATTACTAACAAAAATATGTTTTAGCACCTATTTTCAAAAGAATATATCTTATCAATCTATCCAAACAACCTTCATTATGTTAAGCTTCCTCAGGATAAGATTACCGATCACACATCTAAATGCTCTGCTCTATATTTGGAAAAAAAAAAAATGAAAAATTAATCAGGGAATTGACTCTGTTCCATTTAAATGCATCCCACGATGTCTCCCGTGGATTATTGTATATTTGAACTTTTAATATAAGCTCAGTACAAGTGGCATCCCAAGACATTGGACGAACTGTGCAAGATAGTGGTGGAACAAAATCTACTTTGATATTTCGAGACAAACTCTTTAAAATCAAGTAATATGATAGTTGAACAAGAGATATCCGACTGAATATGTTAAAAAGAAAATTCTTATCTTTTTTTTTATAAATATATTTTTTTAAAATCGTTACAAAAATGTTCGAACCTTTTTCTGCACGTGGGTAGTTTTCAAGAAAGGATGCGATAATTATGAAACACGCACTTGTTAAAAAAATAGCCTGATGATTTGATAAATTTTTAAAATGATAATGATATTCCTGCTCGCAAGTAAGCTATTCAGTCATGGATTTTTCGCTGCTATTTTCACAGGAAATAGGCGAAAGCTACTCTACTTTAGAATGTATATATACTCAAATAAAAAAATCTTTGTAAAAATTAAATAAAAGTAATCTTTTTTCATAATTTAGCTTTCGTAAGCCTGTAAAGCTTAACTTTCTACTAGTACGAAGAGCACAAATCATACAAAAAAATCTTTTTTGAGAAGTGGTCAAGTTTTGCTCATCATTTTTTTATATTACTAGACCGTGTGACATTTGGAAAGGTGGGGGATAGTTTGTTAAAGGGTACCAATGATTACGAAACACCCAATGTAATCGATACTTTTTTTTTCATTGCGGCGTGCTGGGAAAAAAAATATTTTCTCAGATTCTTTTCATTCTGGTTCTAGTCTGAGTCAAAGAGGGAGAACAAAATGGAAAACATGAATAAATTAGTTGCAGAGAGGAGGGAGGAAAGTGTGTGTAGGGG